>WNLN01000496.1:0-14562 GCA_021347865.1 Sarocladiaceae sp. CBMAI 1973
CGTGATACCATCAGCAGGAACATTAAGGTTGACGCTGTCGATACCAGCCTCTGAGTTGTCCCGCTTGGAGAAGATGACTGTCTCCTCCGTATCACGCTTCGCAATGGTCTCGCGGCTCAGTTCCCGAGCCACATGCTTGCCGGCCAGCGCCCCTACAGTAGAAAGGATTTAGTCTCAGGAGATATCAATTGGGGCTTTGGTGTAATTCTCACCTCCAGGGACTCCAGAACGGATGTACATGGTCGTCATCTTGGCGCGACGCTGCTTCTGAGGCTGGACGTCCCGCTTCGCGGGAGCTGGGGCACTGCTGGTAGGTGCAGCTGCGCTCAGGACGGTAGCAGGCACTGAAGGAACGATAGCCTCAGGAATGACAGGAGTCTCCGCCCCAGCACCGGCTTCGCCCTCGGCTTCGACTCCAGTACCAGGACGGGCAGCAGCAACTTGGTTGTTGTCGACGATGATGCCAATACCAGAGCCGCCTTCGCCTGTACCAAGCTGGACCTTGGGACCCTTGACGAGAGCGGCCTCAGCAAACGTAAGAGCACGGTCGAATCCTGCGAGGGCACGCTTGGCGATGGATGTAACTTTCGCGGGAATGATGTTGGCCTTGCGAGGCTCAAGGTCGTTTTCCTTGCCACCGAGGAACTTGGCGATATCCTTGGCCTGTCATGTGTCAGTCACCAAATGATTCTCGAAAAGCTTCTAACACTATTCTGTCTCACCTCTTCTCTTTGCTCGTTTTGCGTGTTGACATCCTGAGCAGGAACCACCTCAGCACCCTGGGCAGCAACTCCAGCGGCTGTCTCGACAGCGGCACCTTCAAGTGCAGCCATGAGAGAGTTCACATCCGATCCACCAGCGAAGGAGATCTCTCCATCACCGACCACCAGTGCGGGGGAATAGGCTCCGAGATTGATGTTGAGCGGTAACGCATTGGCCCAGAGAGCGAGGGATGCCAATGTGGCAAAGACCGTAGTATAGGAAGACAGCATTTTGCAGGTTTCAACAGATGGAATTGGTCTTGGATGGGAAAGATCGGAGGCGAGAAGGAGACTGTGTCTCTGAAATTATAGAAAGAAATGTGAGAAAAGAAGCACGGCCAGCGTGAGAAAGAAGAGAAAGAGGTGAGGTGGTAGAAGCAAGGCTGGAGAGATGAGAAGTTATCTTGATGACTGGTCTGAATCCAATGAAAGGCTTGGGCTCAAGGCTTGCATTTATACATGTTCGATCTTGCCATATCCAAAGACTTCCTCCAACCTGCCACACCAGTGTATGAAGGTAAAGATCAAGCTTGTTCCAGACTCCCGAATCCAAAGGCTCGACGAGCACGAAACGGGTCCCCCTGCCACCTTGAGAGGTACTATTCTGTGTTTGATCGCCGCGCTGGTATGAGCGTAGCAAGAGAAAGGCGTTCCGAATGCCTTGTGTGAAACTGTTCCAGCATACAAGATCAAGAGGCTATTTTTAGGCATCTGGTCTGTATACTACCTCGGAATGAGCAAAAGCCAGCACTCACCTCTACGTGTGATTGAAGACACTATCGAAGACTAGATGTAGATAAGACAATCTAGCGCGGATACTGAGACTCTTCCCTGACATCGACAGGGGACGGGAGGGAGACGGCCTTTGGGCTGACTTGCACTGCCAAATTCACGGTGTTCATCACAGAAAAGTAGTAGAGTACTCAGAATCAAGTATTTTGTTTTCTTCCCTCTCGTTGAGAAACATCCTTGGTTGAATCATCGTACGATGAACAAGCTCCAAAGAGTTCGTCTGGCTGGGCATCGACCCGGCCCCCACGATATCAAGATCGCCAAGTCAGCTTGAGTCGATTAGGTGAAACATGGCAGACGCCTTACACTATACTATCAAATAAGACTTTAACCTTGTCTCTATAGCTTAGAGAGCTTGTTCCTAGAGTCTATAATTAGCCCTCGACCTACCCCTCCAGAGTAGCATTATGGCAGTTTCTCGTCTCAGTCCCCCGGCCTCTTCCAAAGACGGCAGTTACTGTGGTGCAGAAGAATCCTAGGTCTGTCTGCTTGTTGGTGGAATCTACAAGGCAGACGGCTATCTCGGCACCAGGCCTTGCCTCTGTGCCCTAGATCTGGAGTAGTTCTTGGCACCTGAAACGCGACAGGCCTTACGGTCAAACCGTTCTTGGTGCTGAAACGCCGCGGAGGTTGTCGTGATCGTGACAGGACGCGGGCGCCACTAACTCAAGTAGGTAAGAGAGCTCTCACAGTTTTGGATTCTCGATGCCCAGAGCAATTGTGATTGTTGCCAAGAATAAACCTCAACAACCCCCCATCCGCTACGTGCCTTGCCAAAGGACCCCTTCTCCCGACGCAATGCGGGGTGTGGATCCCTCCACAGGCTTCCAGGCCCAGGGCCACCCTCGCCTTATTCTCTTATCTACAGGGAGCCAACAAGGACGCTATTGCGGCTATCCACAGGCGGGCGTGCAGCTGACCAGATCCCTGGGAGGACGGCGCACCTTATCGGCTGCGACAAACGGCGATGATCCGAGACTACCTAACCTTGCCTGTTCATACCCTTCAGGTTTCGATGTCGAGATGCAGGCTTCCACCAAGACCGCGCATTCCAAGTCCCGCAATGGGTGTCTTCGGTGCAAGGCTAAGAAGGTCCGCTACCTACCCTTGCCCGCGTCGCAGAACCACAGCTAACAATGGAGGTAGACCAAATGCGATGAGAGGAAGCCTGCCTGTGCGCGATGCGAGGATCGGGGATACCAGTGCCCTGGCTATGCCCTCGATGTCAGATGGTCTCACAAGCATCAGATGAGGACCGAAAGATCGGCGTTCCGCGATGCAACGGGTACCGGTAGTCCATCGCGTCCGAGGTCCAGGAACCAGTTCCTTCGAGCCAGTAGACCAACCGCTGGCAATGGACAGAATCCAATGATGTCGGGTCCTGCTATCAATGACTTCCAGAGGTCCGACTATTGGCCTGGAGAGCCTTCGCAATGGGACTTCATCATGCCCCAGGAAATGATGTTCAATATGGAAGAACAACCCGCCGTCACCTCCGACTACCTCCCCGACGAGCAGTCCAATCCATTCGCGATGCTCGTCGGGGACGGAGGGCTTATGAGCACTGCCTGGACTGTGAATAACGATTCATCGCCTGCTACAAGCACTGAAGAGGCACCTGGTCCGAGCCTGCTATCAACTGCCGATGCCACCTTTGGGAACGAGAACTCGACGGTGGCGCAGGATGAAAGCGATCAACCACTTCAACCGCTTGAGGTCCTTCAAGCAAGGTCTGCGAGTCTCGGTGAGGCACTGACAGGCATTTTCCCAAACGCGCCGAGGGAGATCTTCAACTTGCCAACTGCTTTGTCTGAGTACTTCTTTCGCGAAGTCATTACCTTGTACTGCCTCTGGGATAGCAAGTCCAATGTCATGCGCAACATCGTCGAGACAATGTGGCAGTCGTCTGGCGCCCTTCACCACACCATTCAAAGCATGGCCGCGGCGTGCTTGTCCGAGGACTTTCCTCACCTGCAATCTGTGGCTCGCAGCGAACACGTACAGGCTCTAGAGCTTATTCACAAGCACAAGCAGACATCGTCCATAACGTCCAAGAATGCCATGCTGTTGGCATCACAATTGCTTGGTCATACTTCCAGTTGGCTCGCACCCCAGAATCTGGCTACAGACATATTCCGAGCGAGCTGTAGTATGCTGAACGACATCTCCTCCGAAGCGACTTCTGATCCAAGTCTTTCCTTCTTCAGCGACGCGATGGACTACTGGGCTATGCTTCTGGTGTACTTGACGGATAGCAGTCAGCTCGGCGACTACCGGCGCAATGCCTCTGTCGGACCTACGGGCCCAGCTCAGGCCGCCGAGCCTCACCCCTACTCCGGCATCTCCCACGAAATGGTCCGGATCTTGACCGATACCGGCATCCTGATCTTCCAATACCGGAAGCACATGGCCCGCGTCAAGTTCATGACGGAGAACGACCTCGATGTCTTCAGGAATGCTCTTCGCGAGGCCCGACGTCTCGAGCGTGTACTTCTCGCGAATGTGACGCCCGATTCATCTCAGTTCAAAGACCCCGGTGATCCAAAGACACCGCTAAGGCATCTCGAGCTAATAGACGAGGCGTACCGATGCACAGGGTTGCTTCAATTGTACAGGGTTTTCCCAGACCTCCTCAACGAGCGATATGCCCCGTGGGACAAGGACCAGCTTCTTAGGCCGATGCCTTCGCAACGAGAACCGACGATGCAAGAACGTCAGGTCTGGTTGACCAAACTTGCCATGCACATTCTTAGTATTTTACGCGAGATCCCGTTCGAGTCGCGTACAAGGAGCGCCCAGCCTTTCGTTATGGTCGCCGTATCTAGCGAGTTGCGCCGCGATCCGCAGCATATTCTACAACAACAGCAAGGCTTTGAGTCATTCACAGGCGATGCCAGTCTTGTGCCAATCGACAAGACGTCCATCGAAGTGGCGAGGGCAAGGAAGTTCGTTGGGTCCAGATTGGCGGCTTATACCCATATTTTGCCATTGAGGAAGAGCCGTGTGATCTTTGAGCTGATCAACAATGTTTGGTCTGCAATGGATTCTGGACAGCAAGATGTGTATTGGCTGGATGTGGCGTACGAGAAGAAGCTCGGGACAATGATGGGGTAGCTTCATGCTTCCTTCTGTTCTTTATATAGTTTCTGGTTATGAAGTCTTTATATCCAAACAAGACTGGCACAGTTCTAATTGTCATGCATATGCAAGATGATGTGAGGATCATAACCTCGACTCCTTGATTCCTCCCGGTAATGCCAAGTCAACAAACTTCTGCACAGTCTTCTCGGCAGTCAGTTCGCCACTCAACCGCTCCTCTGTCACCAGGAAGGCGTCCGGGAACCACTCGCTCACATCCTCACCCTGTATCATGCCCACCAGTGCCCTTCCCGTTAGCCAGCACTTGTCCATCCCATAGCCATTGAAACCTGCAGCGATCCATTGGCCATCGTCGGACGGATCGTTGGTGTTGGTCAATGATGTCGGTACCTGGCCAGCAATTGGCAGACCGTCCGCAGTGTGCCCTTGAATTCCTGACCAGATTGACTCGATCTCGCCTTTGGTGGCCGAGTCCCAGCCTTTGAGGAACATGCGTGGTAGAACAACAGAGAGTGCCTCTCGTGTCCTGTCTGGGATGACTGTATCATCAGAAGTGAGTATATCCTTCATATGCGCTGTCTCGTTTCCGATCCAGACACTGCCAGTCCGCGCATTCTGCTGCAGATAGTAAAGACCCGTGTCGAATAAGCCCGTCTCGTGGTCTAGTGTGGACTTATGCGCCAAGCTCCAGGAACGAGATGCGCCTTTGTTCTCGAAGGACGGCCCAGGTTTTTGGACTGTCATGGTACCGCGGAAGGGATAAATGCGTCCGGCTAGTTTGGGTAGAAGGTGTGCTGCATGTGCGTTTGTACAATGAATGACTTTCTTTGCTAGCAGCACGCCTCGTGGGGTTGTAATGCGATATGGGTATTGCTGGTTCGGGAGGAATTGGACTTGTTGAACTGGGGTGTTGGCTTCGAGGGACAGGCGATCGGGATATTGTTGCAGCAAACGCTCATAAAGGCCTGTTAGAAGTCGATATGGCCAGATCGCGCCAGCCTCATGTTCAATCGCGCCAGCAACGTCTTTGATGTTCCATCTCTGTTCGCGACGGTCAGCGAAGCTCATGCTGTCCGATTTATGCCAAAGCTCACCTCAGGAACACGCTCCTTCTGCACAATTCGGTGGTAGCTGCTGTACTCCGGAACTTCTTTCTGAAACTCAAGGACAGACTGCTTGGCCGCCTCCCAAGTCTCCTCATCCGCAACGGTCATGACTTTCAGAACATTTCGGATCTCGCACTCTTCTTGAAGTTGCGAGTCAAGGCCCCTGACCATCTTCATGACATGTTCGATGTTGAGGATGCTGAAGCGAGTGATCTGTTTTGCTGCTTTGACACCGTGCTGCCGTGCCAAAGGGCCAAACGTATGTCCAGAAGCTGTCACCAAGTGACCTCCGTTGCGACCTGTTGCGCCGCTGACCAGGGTCCGCGCTTCAAGAACTGTGACATGTGCATCTTTTGTCGCAGTATGCTCGAGAAGCGCCTTGGTCACACTGCAGCCCGTAATGCCAGAGCCAATAACAGCAAAGTCGGTTCGCTCTGGTAATGCAGCTGATTGATGATCGCCAATCGGATGGACTGGAACCTGCCAGGCCGAGATAGTAGGATTGGGACGAGGCAAGCCAGGGTCCTCCGAGATGGCCCTCGAGATGTTGGCGGCGAGTCTCGACATGGCAGATTCCTTGAGCGATTGTTAATCTTGGATAAGCTTCTGCAGAGGTGGGAGTTTCTCTGTCTCTTACCTTCCGTCGCTGCCATGTGATAGCTCAACCAGCGAGGCAGGTGCCCATCGTCTAATTCACCACTAGTGATTGCGATTCCCCAATTCTGGACCCTTTCCAAGCCCACGCGATGCCGAACATCGGATTGTGTGGGGTTGCTGCGATGCGAACGCCTTCGCACAGACTTGCCGGATCCTCCACACCAACACCCCAATCTCGCACCCCCATTCCCAAAGCGCACAAGTCTCGGACCGCCCCCAAGTCTCTCTATCTCTCTATCAGCCACTATCGCGCCAATGCTGTTGATATGATACTCTCTCGCATTACCCCACAGATGTCATTCAGCGACATTCCCTGTTGATAGGCCACGCGCTGGCCTCGTGGATGGTCATGAGCTTATACATAAGGGGACCTTAGGCTCGTGTCCTCCACCATTTGAGATCATTGTGCAGATGCAGCAGGTCGAAAGAAGATCATACCCACAACGTTCTTGGTTGTACAACGTGTCGACCACTGCATGACTTGACTCTTATCATTCCCCTCCCTTGTACAACATATACAACACTCAAGCGTCCAAGTCCATTGACGATCCATCGTCAGGCAATGGATCATTCGGCAACTCTGGATCGTCCACCCTCCTCTGCACCATCCAACAAATCTCCCATCATGGGTGAAAAGACCACAGAAACCATCGAGTCCGGCTCGGTGCAGAACGGCAACGTCACGGTTCAACGCATCAAGCCTTTCACCACCCTGTCCGCCCTCGGCATTGGCTATGGCACAACCAACACTGCCGTTGGCCTCCTGTTGGTGTTAGGAAGCACTCTTCCTATGGGTGGCACTCCACTGTTCTTCTGGGGTTTCCTCATCCAGGCCATCGTTGGTCTTGCCACGGCGACAACACTCGCCGAGATGTCTTCTGCCATGCCTCACCCCGGTGGTCAGTACATCTGGGTCAACAGGACAGCACCACCCAAGTACAGACGCTTCCTCTCATATGTGACCGCTCTAGTCAGCTGGCTCGCAGCAGTGGCGACTGGTTCCTCAGCGTGTCTCTCGGTCCCCACTGGCGCCTGTGCCATCATCTCTCTCCTGAACCCGAACTTCGTGTACAAGCGCTGGATGGGTTTCGTGGGTTTCCAATTGCTCAACCTCCTGACAGTCTTCGGAGCGAGCTTCGAAAAGGTCTTGCCCAAGATCTCCAAGGTCATGCTGCTCTTCAGCTGTCTTACGATCAGCGTCATCTTCATCACACTCTTCGCCATGTCTAATTCTGACAGCCGCATGTCTGCGAAGGACTTCTTCACGACTTCTGTCAATGTCAGCGGATGGCCCAAGGGTATCGCGTTCATCATTGGTATGAACGGTGCCAACTGGAGTTTCTCATGCCTTGATGTGGCCACTCATCTGGCTGAAGAGATGCCCCGACCTGCCACAGACATTCCCAAGGCTTTGATGTGGACCATCATTGTGGGCTTCACCTCCGGCCTCTTGGTCGTCACATCTTGTCTGATCAATGTGCCCATTATCGACGGAGCGGAAGACAACTCGGCACTAGCCTTGTTCTTCCGTATCACTGGCAGCAAAGCTGCTGCTGTTGGTCTCTGGGTGCCAGTTCTGATCACCACAGCCGGCGCAGTCTGGTCGATCCAGACATGGCAGTCCCGTCTAGCGTGGACCATTAGCCGTGAGGCTGGGTTCCCTCTTCACCGCCACCTGAGCAAGATCTCACCTGCACCTCTACAGACTCCCACTTGGGCTTTGATCTTCTCTGCTTGCGGCACTGCGCTCTTTGGCTGTCTCTACCTCGGTTCTGACCTTGCCTTCAACTCCCTCATCTCGACCGGTCTGCTGCTGCAATACATCAGCTATAGCATTCCTGTCGTTCTGATCTTGTCCAAAGGTCGGTCCAACTTCGATCATGGGCCGTTCTGGTACCCCAAGCTTGGACTGCTTGCCAACATTATCATGCTCGCATGGGCTGCCGTGGCTCTCATCTTTTACTGCTTCCCTTTCTATATCCCTGTTGTGACGGACACGATGAATTATGCATCTCCGGTACTGGTTGGTATCCTCGTATTGATCTTGTCTTTGTGGTTCTTGTACGCGAGAAAGACATATGAGGTCAAGGAAATACTGGACCACTGAGAATCCTTGAGTTTCACCATGTTGGGTATGGGGCGTTGTGTTCAGAAATAGTGCAATACCAGTGTTTGACGTCTCGTAAGGTTCTGAAGCTAGATCAACATGAAGTTTCCACTGTGAGTCTGTGAAGTGTCCGTCAACATGGCTGACGAGAGTTTCATTTGCCGAAAAGCTCGGTGCATGAAGGATCAGGGGTTCGTGCATGGTTCACGGCCCGCTAGGACGGTTCCATGGCGCAAGTCTCGGCATCCTATTTAGCCAGAGCGTTGCTTTACTGCACCGTCACCGAGATTTGCAACCCCTGTCGTCTGTCATATTTTTTCGGGGTTCTGAAAGGTACAGTTGAGAGGCATGATGATGACAACGAATGCAGGTGTATGTAGCTAAGCAGCTAGGGCGTTCGGAAGGATGCAGCCGGTATACGCACGGGAAAAGCCGGTACCAAGCAGAATTGATTGGTAGGTAAAGTGCTCAAGACGAACCGTGAGCGAGATGCTGGTTCGAAAAGTTGCCAAACTGTATCCTCAGTTTTGTTCGCAGAGGCCAGGTACCGCTATGGCTGGCTGCAGCTATGCAGCATGATGACGAGGAGGCGTGTCGTCTCGAAGATAACGACCATGTGGAACCAGGACCAGGGTTGCGCTCACCGTCGGGTGATGAATGGTCTTACGCCGAAATATTCGTGCTGGCAATTGCCAGACGTCAGAAAATCGTCAATGTAGTTCACTTGTAGATGCGACTCGGTAGGGTACCTTAGTGTGTGGACGAGCCAACACGTCATGCAGTCCAAGCTCCAAGCTGCATGACAGGTGCAGAATTGTCTACACGTTCAACAGTGCTCAGCCAGCATTGAGAAAGGTTCCGGCAAGATGTATTCTGCACATGCAAGATAGCTTAGATAGCCTGCAGTGTGTTATGAAGTTCGTCGCATGAGAATATGGCCGGAATAGATGCAAATCAAACCATATTTGGAGCGCTGGGGGAATGAAGGCCCCCAGTGCCGACCGCTCACGTGGTCCATCCGGCAACTTCCAGGTCACGGCAGCGTTGTTGGGGACAAAGCCAAAACATCAGTAAAATGTGCTGGCCAACGTGAGAAGAATCTCACAAGACCGTAACTATAGCAGTAGCAATCAAAGATGACAAATAACAAGTTCAGAGCAAATAAAGGACCGATGCATACAAGTATTTACCTACATTGGGATCGTTGGATAATTGTCAAAGAGAACCGTCCAGTACTTCCTCACAAGATCGACAACGTGTAGAAACGCGATCTTCTCAACTATCAAGTAGACATCGTGCCCTCGCGCATTTCTTTTGACTCGTGAGCAATCGAGAATTCGGGGCTTAATTCGCGAGAAGATGGATGTGACAAGGCAGCAAGCACAAGGCTATGGATAGTAGTGAGAACATCACTAAGAGGCCGAGGAAATTGCCTAGTAGAGTTCTGATTCCAAAAGCTTTGAGATGTTGAACCATTCGTTAATTGTTAGAGTCATCAGCAAAACTGCTTGATTGAGACCTTGCAAAAAGCGAGCCAGAAGGTGAAGAATTACAATTGAGCCGCTTGGGAGCTTACAAGGCTTACGGTACCTGTGAGCCACCACCTGAAGCCGCACTCTTCTACCGGGCTTGCCGCGACCTTGCACAGCCCGAACGTGACCTACTTTCAATAATCCGACGCCACATCTCATGGCATCACTCTTTCGCATTCACCTGCTGCCTCTGGGAACTTGCCTGATATCTGCTACTGCAAGAGAAACACTACCAGCCTTCCGAGCCCACTGATCGCCGTTTCGTCGTTCGCCCAGACACTCGTCCGTCCGTTCTGCCGGCACATCGCCCAGGGACCCAACGACTTGTCCTCCGGGGGTCCATCGCCGGCCAAGGCTTCCACCGTTTGTCGCCGTCGGTCAGCAAGTCTCAGAGTGGCTGCTGCCTCCAGTCATCAACATCAGCACCATCTTCACCGATCGACTTGTTACTGGTTGACTCACCAGCCTCGTGAACAAAAGTCGATGTAACGACGGCTGCTTTGGCAGGCAAACAATATTGGCCGCTGGCCCCAAGACTCGGCGTGCTCACGTTTCAAGAACGACTACACTGACTGACCCCAATACCCCTCCCCCGCAGCCTTCCAAGTTACAAGCCTGCCTGGCCTGACCTGACCTGATCTGGCCGGCCTCGCTTGGGACGACGCATCTCACGCAGCACGGTACCCAGCTTTCACGCCTCTTTCTGCAGCTTATCAACTTTCGCACTGGCTCCGGCCCCCCAGCGCGGCCCCGTTTGCCTCAAAGGTTCGCACTGAATCATTCACTGCTGCCGGGCTCTCTGGGAATCCCTCCTCCTCATCATTGTCTCACGCTTCGACCCACACCTTCTCCTCCGCTCTCCAACAGCACGCACACACACGCACCAGCAGCACACACACACACACCACAAACGCACACTTACGCACCACAAACTGAGTCGCTGCTACCTATCCACATCGAAGTCCGACCCGTAACTCGACAACTGCCTTTTTTTGTCCCTTGACCTTGTACCCCCCCATTTGTCCACCTTGCCCTTGTTCTGAATCAAGGCAAGGCCAGTTGAGTCGTTCTCCGCAGTCGTCTGCCCAGAGCGCCTTGCAGTTCGAACTGCATTTGGTCGCCACGGACCGGGACTAGAGGACGGATTATTATTATATAACTCGGCTGCGCTAGAGCTTGGGCCGCCGTCGACGCGACCCCAGCCATGTCCATCAAGTAACTATACACCCTGTTTCCTTGTTCCCTCTTCTCCCCTCTCAACCTGTTATTCTTCCAACTCTTCTTGGACATAATTTCCCAAGCTTCAATTGCATCATTGTTTGTTCGATTGTCGTTACCTCACAAGCACCCTTCGGCGTTTGATGACTGACTGCATCTGACTTCCCCTCAACTCCACCGTCGCCGGAGCAGTCATCCTCTTCTCAACACAACACACCATCACATTGCACAATCACGCCGTTGTGGGATGGATAATCCCCAGGCTTTCCTAGTCACAAGTCCTCGATTTGATCGTCAGATTGATCCTAACAATGCTGATAGCTGGGTGATGCTGAATGAGGGCGGGTTTGTGAAGCTGGGAAACGAACGCATACTTCAGAAACTTGAATCACGCATATCATGCGATCTGTCCGTGCCCTCGGAATTGAGATCAAGATGTCCTGCCTTTCATCGTAAGAGCGATAAGGGCACTCTGTTTCTCACAAACAAACGGGTGAGACATGATCAAGTCGCGCTTCAGGTGCGCAATTGCTAAAGTACGGTCAGATTGTCTACCTACCATTAAAGCCAACACAAGAGCCAAAGTTCGAGTCTTTCAGTGCTCCAATCCTCAAGTTCCAGGATTCAACAACAAGTAGCAGCATGTGGTGGGGATGTGAGTTATCGCAGCTTTGTGCAACTCTCATTGAACAGACAGGCGCTTACAGTTACACAGGGGTATGGAAGTCAGACTGCATTCCTGTCTCGGGAGGAGGCATCCCACCAGACATCCCTCGAGTTGAAGTCAAATTCACCTTCTCAGACGGCGGCATGATGGATTTCAACGAGACATATATCAGGCTGCGAGAACGCCTGTTTCAATACCAAGAAATGCGGAGAGAGATGGGTCCCGGCGTAGACGTCCCAGACGAGCCATTACCAGCATATGAGGAGGCATCAGGGGCGCCCGCAGCAGAAAGCACACTGTCTGCACCACCAGCTCAGCCAGCGAGGACTGAAAGCTCAGCCAGTCGACGAGGACCCGATGGACCACCACCGGGGTACGACGAGGCACAAGCACAGCAGATCAGCAATCGATTGGAAGACCACATCCGAGATGAAGCAGACCGTGGCGAACGAGACGATTAAGGGCTAGCAATTGGTTCAGCGTACACAAAATTTCTGAGATCACAGGCTCCAACGAGCTCGTGATCATGAGCTCTGTTATGGGAGGAATCTTGAGCGACAATCATGTATCCAGTCACTTTTTGATGACTTCTTGGCGTTATGGAAGCCAGCTCACATTTGCATGAGCAAAGGAATAGCGTGTCGAGCATTGACAATTTAACTTGATATGACACGAGAATCAAGACAAATAGGCATTTGTTCAGTCTTGACATTACTTCGTGACAGTCCCTTGGTTCGTGCTGTTCCACTCGTCGTGCAGCCTAAGGCCTCACCCAAGATGTGACATCACGTGATGCAGAGCCAGACTTTTACCGGCAACGCCCGGCCAATCACAGCGCCCCAATTCCCAAATCGAACGGTCCCGATTACTGGCACCTCCCGACCGAGAAATCGAGAGAGAGCTTTCCCGAGGATTTTATATGACGCTTTCGCTCATCCCTTCCAACAACCCACACCCCCCTAACGTCGCAAACCCAACAACAAACGGCCATTGTCGGCACGAGAGACAGACGAGAACACACAGACAAAATGGGTATCTGGGACGCGTTCACGGATATGGTCGAGGCGGTGACACCATGGAGTGTTGTCGAGGCAGAGGCCCCAGCTGAGGACACCAAGGTAGGCTGCCACGAACCAACAGCCCAGGATTGGGTCCGGGCGAATTGAGAGGATGGTTTTGCTGATCAGGTTGTAATGATGTAGCAGGAGGAGAGCACCGAGACCGAGACCAAGTCCGACGACGCCGAAGACGAGAAGACTGAGGAGTCATCAGAGGACGCCGAGGAGGAGGCTGGTGAGGACGAGGAAGAGGAGGAAGAAGAGGAGGAGGAGGAGGATGACGAGGAGGAGATTGTCGACCCCAAAGAGACTATCGAGGAGGGTGAGTGACTTCTGTTGCGGTCCCAGGTTCGAGCGCGGTCGCGCGAGCACCTATCGACATGGGATCAAATTGGCGACGAGAAGCCTTGACTGACAACGGCAACAGAGTGCAAGAACGCTCCCCAGTGCGCCCCCGCCAAGCACCACTACGACGACTGCGCTGCGCGTGTGCAGAAGCAGGAGGCTGAGGGAGAGGTTACCGAGGACTGCGTTGAGGAGTGTATGTCTTTCCATTCCCGACCTTCCATACTTTCGCCCCATGCCCGTTCATGTGTACAATCACAATCTTGGAATCATCGGGCGATTGGAAGGCTATCTTAAGGACTGGTTGTGCTGACATGTAGTGTTCTAGTCTTCCACCTCGCTCACTGCGCCACCGCCTGCGCTGCCCCTAGGCTCTGGTCGAAGCTGAAGTAAATCTTCCGTGCACAAACCACGACGAAACGAGGTTGTTCCGCATTACCTGTTGTGCATATTACCATCAACATACGAAGATCGAGTATCATCTCCCTCGAGCGATCAACACCGGACCGGCGAGGCTATCAACGACTAGGAGAATGATGGTGGCCAGATGGGACGTGGGACACCTCTGTACGATTGAAACCTGGTGAAGGGGAAGTGTTGATACGACGATGTCTACTGACGTGGCGGTGATGGATGTTATGTTCCTGTTGAGGGGCGGGAGTGGTGCCTGTATTATACGCTGCAGCGGCTCCTAGAATAGAAAGCTCTCTCCCTGTCTACACGTCGGTTACATTCTGCGTTTTGTGCATGACATTGCTCTCTGATGATGGCTTATGAGACCACTGGGGTAAGGACATGCATCTGGTATGCCTGGGCATCCTGGACATCTTGGACAGAGACCAGACAGGCGGTTGGGCTTACCCTGGAGGTTCACATCATGTAGCATTTCCAAGTTCTCAACATGATCTGAGCTCTGCTCCATGATACGCCTTAGGCAGTGGACAGAGAGGCCTTTCCAGTAGTCGATGAAACAGTGAAATAGGGAGGAAGTTCAAGATACATTTGCTGAAAGAACGCTCACAGAGTTGAGGCGGCCGGACAATGTGGCCACCTGACCTCGCCAACCCATCACTCCCAAATACAATCACGCTTTGTCTACTTATTTCACATACAGGTACCAGTGTCTTCCTATGCATCAAAAGCCTTGGGTTGCCGTTCCTCAAGCTCAATATCATCATCACTAATCTCCGGCCCAATCTGCCTCACTGAATGTCGAAAAT
>WNLN01000497.1:0-14545 GCA_021347865.1 Sarocladiaceae sp. CBMAI 1973
GCGGTGCTCCAGGTCCGGACGTTCCACCCCCGTCCTGATGTGGGTGGGTCCTGGTACTCCGGGAGTCATCTTCTGCACCGGAATCGGGAGAGGCAGAGCCTCCTGAGTCTCTGCCGGCAGACAGCGCACCCAGACCAGGAGGTGGCAATCTTACAGAGGGAGGCTCTCCCCCGGATGTAGTGCCGTGGCCAAACCCAAGTGGTGGCCTCATCACCGAAGATCCCCCTACACCTTCGACTGTCACTGGCTCCAACGCGGATGCTATTGTTATTCCGACAGTACTGAGATGGAGTGGCTTGGTGGTGATTGCGATGTTGCTGGGGTAAATGTGTCTACAGTCTGGGAGTTGTGATGAAGCATACGTGCCGCAATCCTGTATTTTTCGAACCATTTTGGAGTTCTGAGGGACACAATCGTGACTAAGTAGTCTCGTTCGAGTCATAAAGACATGTATAGGCTCACTTGGTCGCTGCAGAGCATATATGACAAGAGAAAAGACTTACCTGCATCTCCTACTCCCATCAACGTGCTTGAGAATCACCTTGCCTCAGTTGGTAAGGACAGTACGTGAAGAGTGCAATTTGGGGGTCGTGACTTTTCGTCAGGCAACAGCATAATTGCCGATCCACCTCAACTCCGAGATAATTGTGACGTGGGTGCACTTTAATGACCTTGATGACCTTCTCGAAAGCGAAAACAGTGGCCGTATCACCGGCGCGTCTCAGAAGGTGTTAGTGGACGGAATTCCGCCAGTTGGGATACGCAATCGTGGCGGGGTACCATCGTCGGAGGCTCCGCCACTTCGATCGACCGTCGACCTAGCTACCTTACTTAAACCACCCAAGCCGACCTCATCCGCAAGCTACTTGTTGCAATCGGTGCAGGCTTGATCTCAAGAGCTTACTACAATGCAGTCCGGAATTTCAGGTGAGCTCGAGATCGATTGCAAGCTATGTTGATCAGCTGTTGACCTTGGTCACAGCCTCCGAGGAGCTCCAAGCTCAATTCACTTCGCTCCTCTCGACACCCGACACCTTTGGCCTCCTCATCACCATCGAGAAGGAAGCGCTTATCCCTGTCACGACCATCCCCTCAACATCCTCCAGCTTCACCGAGAACCTCCAGGGTCTTCAGCAGCACCTCAAGCCCGATGTCGCACTCTACATCCTCCTCCGACGATATGACGACTCCCCGCGTCTACTGGCGCTGACGTATGTCCCCGATGCAGCGCCGGTCCGACAGAAGATGCTTTTTGCGTCAACACGATTGGCGTTGGTGCGGGAGCTTGGTTCTGAGCACTTCCGGGAAACGATCTTTGCTACGACAGCCGAGGAACTGAGCGAGGCGGGATTCAAGAAGCATGATGCTCACTCGAAGCTAGATGCTCCGCTGACGGAGGAGGAGCGCACGCTGGGTGAGGTGAAGAGGGCCGAACAGGAGACTGGCGCAGGCACTGGACAAAGGGAGATTCACCTCAGCAAGAGTCTGAAGATGCCGGTTGGTGAGGATGCTTTGGCGGCTATGACCGAGGTCGGCCAAGATGGCGGCAGGACTGTCGTAATGCTGGTCGGTCCCAATCACTCCTCCTCTGACGGCCGCAATATACTGACCCTGAACAGAAAATCAATCCTGCAACCGAGAGCGTCGAGCTCGTTCCCGAGTCTCCCTCCCCCAGCTCCATCACCGAGCTGACTCAAGTCATCTCCGACAGCGAGCCGCGCTTCACCTTTTACCGATTCACACATACTCACGCCGGCACCGAATCGAGCCCCGTTCTTTTCTTCTATACTTGCCCTGCAAATGCGGGCACCAAGTCCATCAAGAACCGAATGATGTACCCGTTGATGAAGCGCGCGGTGCTCACGGTCGCCGAGTCAAACGCTGGCCTCAAGATCGAGAAGAAGTTCGAAGTCGAGGAACCAACCGAGATTACTGAGCAGAGCGTCCTGGAAGACCTGCACCCAAAGGTCACAGCTCGCCAAGGATTCAGCAGACCGAAGAGGCCTGGCAGGTAATCCTTGCGATACCGTCACGTCACTACAAATGATATAGAACAGCCCTAGCAAGCGAAGGGACAAAAGCTTCTGTGAATGATGAACAATTGGTTTCCACTTTTATGAGATGTATATACGAAAGATGATGCTGATGTTGACCCAGAAAAGATGCAAATGCCACAGAAATCCACCCACATGCACCCAGAAGAACCTCCGTCTTCTCGCTCGCGCCACGGCCTGTAGTGGTATATCCAGCATGCCTCAACCCATGCGAACCCCCTCCTCCTTCTCCCCTTCGAATCCTCCGTCCTTTCCTCCAAAGTTGGTCCGACATATTGATCATAGAGATGATTCCAGCTGCTTCTTTACCGTGACTAAATACCCCGAAAACCATGGTCAGAATAAGGCCCAGAGAAAAAGAAATGAAGAACTACTTCAGCAACGCAGAATGCAAAATGATGCAACAACATTTGAGCAAAAGCACACAAAACAAGAGCATAGGCAACAGTGGCGATCAGGGTGTGATATGGCCACAACTCCTTTCACGACTTCTTCTCCCGGCGTCCTCGGTCCGCTCGCTCATCGAAGGATTTGTTGTCGATATCGTTTCTCGTGTTATCAAAGCTCCGGTCTTGTGGTCTTTGACCCTTGCATCGCGTTTGCAGAAAATCACTTTTCGGTCCCCTCACTCCTCAAACTTGCCTCCGGTAAATGCTAGGTTGCTGCTTTGTAACTTTTCCTTGAGGTACTCGTAGACGGTGAAGGTGACAGCCTGGCCGGGGGCGACACGCATGACACGTGGGGTGATGCCCTTGTAGAAAGCGTGGAAACCTTCTTGCCTGGTTTTCATCGTCAGTAAATTTTCTTCTCTTCTCTTTTTCAAGATGAAAAGAGGGACTTACTTGAACATGTCTGCAGCGATGGCTGTTATTCTTTGCCATGCGGAAACTCCGGGCATGGCAGGGGCCTTTTGCAATCTTGTCTTGATGGTGTCGATTGGCGCGTTGCTAAGGGGTCCCATCGCACCGCTGACAAGACCGATCAAAGTCGTCTGGTAGCTAGGCAGGTTGCCGCCGTCGTACTGAGGCTGAGCGACCTTGAGCCATTCCTTGAAGTATGTGTATGCGGTGAAGTTGACGGCCTGGTTGGAACCCTGCCTCAATGCAGTGAGGGAGACACCACGGTACAGCGCACCAAAACCCTCCTCCTTGACAACAGTGTACAGAGCATGCGCTGCGTTCCTGTACTTCGGGACGTCCAATGGGTCGGCCATGGAATGGTGTTGAGCCTGCAGCCGAATCTTGATGACCTCCATCGGTGTAACGACTGCAATCGCCTCTGTCACACCGGCGGCCAGACCGGCGAGGAAAGTTGCCTTTCCGGAAACGACGCCGGTCTCTTTGTTGGCGAGGGTTTGTTTGTAGGCCTCGAAGGAGGTGAAGCGGATGGCCATCTTGGGGACGATGCCGGTGAGGACTGCGCCGAGACCCTTGTACAGGCCGAGGGGAGTCTCGCGCTTGATAATTTCGGCTCCGGTCTTGATGAAGCCGCGCTTGGGGGCGCCGGGCTGGCGGGCGCGGCGGGAGAGTTGCATACGGACTTTGATTGTGTCTGAAGAGCATTGTTAGTTGGGTTACTGACATTTGAGCTTGAAGATTCGAGGATGGGAAACTTTACCGAGAGGGTGGCAGGCGAGAGCCTCCATCATACCAGCACCACCACCAGCTGTTAAACGTCAGTATAGAACCATTGAAGCTATTCGCAGTACTGAAATGCCCGGCGCTTTCTTACCGATCAGGTTGACCGCCGCGGTGGGCGGCTGTTTGTTGCCGTCACTCGTACGAGGCATCTTGACAATTGTGTAATATGACTTGTGAAAAGTAATGCGACTCGAATAATCGACCTTCCCTCAACTCAATTGCTGTATTGCAAAAGAGATGTAGTTGGTATATACGGAATGAAGTCGTCGTTCCTGGTCGTGGACCTCGGTATACTTCGGCCCTTTGGCGCGCGCCGGGGGGACTCGCAGAATGATGTCAAGCTTGCAGGAAGCTTGTTCCGGAAGTAGATTGTATGCGCAACAGCACAAAATAAAACAGAGTAAAAGTAACAGATAACTGAAGCAAGACACGATCTTTGTAATAAAGAGTAGAGAAAAGGAAAAGGAGTCAGAAAGTATGACTCTAGATCACAAGCAAAAGAAGGAAAGCCAGTCAAGCCTCACGCGCGCCGATGATCGGTGGGCAGGGACGGTTCAAAGGGTACTCAGCTAACAGGAATTTGGAGAAGAACAGCCGAATTGAGAAAAGAGTCACACGTCAGTCGCTTGACATCCGAATGTGAGTCCCTTTCACAAGCTTTTTTTCGAACTGTAGACACAGCTTTGTCTGGTTGGTCGGTAAGTTGAAGGCACACCCCGCGTGGCGTTTCCGGAACTTCAGAGGTACATGCGATGGCAGGAGACGCGCCGAGGTTCGAAAGTCTAAGGGTTGAGAGAAAGGGTCCCGGACAGGTGGAGGGAGAGAGATTCAAGAATGGGACTCTTCTCCGTTTTGTTCATCCTAGCTGCCTTACTGCTACTAATTAATTACTGGCCTTGCCGACCAGCTGGGTCCCCTTCCCCGGCTTGGACTCGTTTTAGATCGGGGTTCGCTCCTGGTAGGAAGAAGCTCGGAGAGCCGAGCTGGAGCGCGTACTGGCTGGACTTGCAATGCCGTGGCTCAAAAATTTGGGAGACCCCCAAAACCCCCGCCATGGATCGTGAGATTGTGGGTTTTGTTGGAGCCCGGGAACGGTTTGCAGAAGGGTAGACACCCGCGGCCCGGGAAGAGGAGGAGGAGATATATGTCCGCTCACTTGCGCTGTCGCTTGGCATGGGGGATATCCGACTTGAATACAGAATAACTGAATGCTCTGAATTATTATTTACGGCGCATTTCTCATGTAGAGGATTGGTGGGGATTGCGAATGTACTGTCCAAGTACCTCTCTCTGTTCTTTGATCCACCATTCCGGGCGGATGGAGCTCCACGACTCGGGGGCCCGGGAGAGCTGCGTTGCGTTGCCGTCCAAGATCGACGAGCTGCAGCTTCCAATTGCTGCCAGAATCATATTCTACTGCATCATCAGTAGTATATCATGCTATTCTATGGTTCGCCTCTTTAGAGTCACAGTCAATTGTGACATGGTGATAATGCCCAGCTCTTGGTCCAGCCTCTCAACGGGAAGAGCTATGTCATGCCGCATTGGACTTTACCGACCAGCAGCCGAGCTTGTGATTTTGCGGGGTGCAGCGCGCTGCGCTGCGCTTCCCGGGCTCTTTCAGCCTCCCGCCAAAGACGGACATCACCCACCATAGCGACGGCTTTACACGTGCAAGTAAACTCTATTCAATCCACCATCAATTTGATCAGACACGCGCATTCTTCTCCCAATCTTGTCATCAGACTCTCTACTCCCCTATATGTATGATTCAGTAGGCTCAAAATGTTCGAGGGTGCATCATCCGACGCCCGGCCGCTCGGCCACATCCCCGGACCCTCACCTCATCTTCCCCTTCGGGCGCATTCGGAACCGATGCCGCATCGTAGCCCAGCGCTTCTACCCTTTGCCGAGAGATTGATTATACACTGTAACTTCTGGCCATTGTCAGCCCTGACCTCTCCCCTAAGCATCGTGTCTTGTAGTTAGCCTATTATTAGTTGTTATGGCACGCCATATGCGCCATCACGATCCAAGCTGGTCACGCAGCCTTTGCCGAGGTTACCCGTTCCGTCCCCAGAGGCGGCTTAAGCCTTCCCTCCGGATCGGAGCAGGACAGGTCTGACCTGGAACACAGGCCTGTCAGAAGACCAATTGTCGGAATCGCTTCCGTCGGAACCTCAAGTGTCGTTTCCTACTTCCCATTGGTCTGTCGATTCAACATGTTCCTTGACGATGCAGCTACTTCGGGTCAAAACTAACTTTCTTCGCACACGTGAGATCTACATCACATGTTTTCGAGGGGCACTCATCGGCCGGTAGTAGACGAAAGACCTCTCTGGTTGACTCAGTCACGGTCAAAAGCCTTAAGGATGCTACATAGTGTCTGCCCGATCAAAGCTTATGCGACTAGATAAGCATGGCATTACACCCTCTCACATGCAGTAAATGACGTTTCGGGATGTAGATGATGACCACAAGCACTACAATGTCACTTCAGTGGAGCCTCATCTTCAATAAGTACGAGCACATCGCTCTTCTTGTTCATTTTGGTGTCATATAGGAGTCGCAACCCTATTTTGTCCGTTCCAAATGCCCAAAATCGTCATGTGCGCCAGCTTTTGCGAAGCCTTCCGTGCCATGCCATATAAACAATAAGAAAGGAAACACCTCTGGTCATCATGAAACGACACGCCGGCCGCTGACCAAATCATCAGAACAAGCTTGCCGATGATGGTATCTCAAACAAACCCTTGCAAAAGTTGCAAGTCAAAACGCCAATGAAAGAAACATATGTCCAAACCAATCGCACTATAATTACGATGGAGTGCCTCTTTCCTCCATCCTCTCTCCCTCGAAGCTGTACAGTCGAACTTCTCCGTCTTCACTACCGCTCGCCATACGGCTGTCACTCAGGCCCACGCACGTAACGGGGCCGGTGTGTCCCGTAAAGCTTCTCTCGCACTTGCCAGTACGAGGCTCCCAGATCTTGGTCATTGAGTCATTTGCGCCCGAGACTACACGCAGAGTGTCGCCAGCAAGGCCCCAAACACCCTCGACGTGTCCGAACATGCTGCGCACGCATCTGCCCGTAGCGACATCCCATAGACGGATAGTGTTATCAAGTCCACCAGTGAGCATATAGCGCGGAGGCAGAGGACGGCTATCGTCTGAGCCAAAGCCAGGGCCGTATGTTGTACGGTCGTGGACAGGAGCTTCGATGGCGGCGGGACTGGCACTGCGGCCACTGTGTACCGAAGCAGTGTCTGCATTGTCCAGGTTGGGCATCTCCTCCGGCTCAAAATCCTCAGGCATAAGTAGGACTTGCTGAACTTGTCCAACGTGGCCAGTGAAGGTCTTGATGCACAGCTTCGAGTCGAGATCCCAGAGCTTGATGGTCAGATCGTCTGAAGCTGAGAAGACCGTGCGCGAAGGTGAGTCGATTCGAACATGGTTGACCCAGTCGGTGTGTCCACGTAGGGTGAAAGTCTGCCTGCTGTCAAAGCTGAAGATCTTGACGTGATTGTCCACAGACCCTGAAGCCAAAGTGCAGCCATCGAAATGAACAGATAGAACGCCGTCGGTGTGGCATTGCAGTGTGCTCAAGCACTCTCCGGTGTGCCAGTTCCAGATCTTGATCGTCTTGTCGAAGCTTCCGCTGATGAGTTTCGACTCATCAAATTGTAGTGTACGGACCGCGCCGGTGTGGCCCCTCAGGGTTCGGAGACATTCGCCAGTTTCAATGTCCCAGATCTTGACAGTCGTGTCGTATGAGCCGGTGGCCATGATGTTGTGGTCGAATTGCAGGCATGTCACGCCATTCTCGTGGCCTTTGAATGTCTTGATGGAGCAGCGACCAGTCTTCCAGTTGAAGCCGACCTTGAAGCGGTCGCGGTATACAGCCTTCCAAGGTCTGTACTTGCGCTCCACTTCAAGCGACGAGGATGACTGACTTGACGGGTTGAGCTTCGGTCGCTTCGCAGGAGATTCTTCGTGAACCACCATTGATCTCTTATTTGACTCGTTGTCTGGCGACGCAGACGGTTCTTCCTTGACCTCGGTGACTCGTTCGTGAGTGTGGTTGGAGTGAGCCACTCTTTGATGCCGGCTCCAAGCTGCCAGCTTCTTTCGCTCGAGAAGTGGCAGGCCCCATCCACATGTGGTACACTTGCGGTCGATATGTTGCTCACACATCCGATGCCAGACGACATCATCATCAGCCAGGTCACGCCATCTACGGCTGACCTGTGCTGCCTTACACAAAGAGAAAGTGTCAAGGTATGTGAGAATCTTGTAGGAGAGTTCGGTCGGAAGGGTTCCGAGGAAATCGATTTTGAGTTGTTCTTGGACTTCGCGCGCGACCGTGGACAGTTGAGGGAAACAGCACTGCGTGATGATGCCCTGGAGCATGAGGTCGCGATGTTTCGAGGGTGCGGCGGAGAAGACCGACCACACGTGTGTGATGGCTTGCTGGTCGGCAGCGGTAAGGCTGTTCAGTTCCTGCTTCGGGGTTAGCTGGGCTCTCGGTGCAACACAAGACGGTGTCGTGGTGAAACCTACAGATTGAATGTATGCCATCTTGGTCTCGTCGGCAGCACGTCTGCACTTCGAATCAGGTCGGTGGCGGTAGCAGAACTTGCTGTTCGGATCTGGCTTGCGAGGCGCTGGCGTTGTGATGGTCATCTTGCGAGAAGACTGATCTTGCTTCTCCTTGCCGATGGGCGCGTAGATGCTGGGGATATGTTGCTTCAGGAAGGGGCTGACGGCCATGCCGACCAGCTCTGAGGAAGGCATCTTGACGATACGACTCTCGTCACCGGCGCTGCCGCCCAGTGTGCTCCGCCTCTCGCAACTGTCCTTGGATGGTTGTTGGGCTTGATGTTGATGATGGTCGTGATTGTGGTAGATGTTGATTGAAGAAGTAGTCGTCGCTGTGACGCTGGGCTGAGGCGTCAGAGGCGGTGATATGGCGACATTGTTGGCGGTAGGGATCGAAGAGGTGTCGTCTCGAGTCTCGGTAGGCCGGTAGCCGTCTGTGCGAGCAAGGTCGTCCATTGCGCCTGTGTGTCCGTGTGTGTGTGGTGGGCCAAGATCAACGACGCAGGCCAACGGACAGCCGGTAAGCAGGGGTGAGATGAGATTGTGCGAGAAGTATGACAAGGTTTATGAAAGGCCGGAACGCCCTGGATAAACCATCTGGGATTGTGTGAGGGTGGTGAGAAATTGGCAAACACCAGAAGCAACGATATGCCAATTCGAGCGTCGATTGCGTGCTTAGTGCGCTTTGAAGGTATGCGCCGGGATAGGTGAGGTCTTGGGCAAGTAGTACGAGTCTCGGTCGTACAAAGGTGTGCTCGAGGTACAAGGATTCGTCGGGGGTTGCGGTGAAGACGCAAGACTGATAGCAGAGTCCGGGGTTCAAAGACTGACTGTTTGCCAGAGAGGATTGCTTTGGTCACACAGATGGGGCAGTCGGCGGAAAGGTGATGGCGGCGGCTGTCGGCGGGGGCGGAGGGGCATCCCAGTGTGGCGGTATCGTGGGGGACAAGGAAAAGCACCGAATGCTTGTAAGCCAGCACGAAATCGGTCAGATTCTTCAAACTCGAAGCGAAACGATAACAAAACGACAGGGAGACTGGGGTGATATTCCACCGTAAGCGGTGATTTACTATCAGGCTCTGACATGCATCGAAGTTGTATCAGCGAAGGCTAAAGTGGCATCAACCAAATAGTCGCCGGATGCTCCGAGTACCTCACCGCGGGGCATAAGCAGCTGCAGGTACATCAGCCCTGCGCCACAAGCGAAAGGCATGCCAACTTAAACAGCACGCAAGACCGCAACCTGATTTCGTTTCTGGCACGTTGAGTCACGTCTCAGGCTAGACTCAGGGATGGACCTGGATGGCATTAACCTTCAGTGCCCTTACTAATGCGCGGGAAGCTTGGTGAACAGTCTGGGCTGGACGGCACGGCTTGAGAAATCGAAGTCGTGCTTTGCCTCTTCGATGGCGTGCAATGACCCACTTTCTACGCCACATCTGGTACCGAGATCCACCCCGACGACCCGACGCACGTCAGGGTCTTCCATCGCTGGAAGGCACCCCTTCAGCGCCTTACCTCAGCTGCGAATCGGCCTTCGGTCGCCGGCAGCCGGTTATCTCATTTCAGGTACGAGCATCTTATGAGCAGATGAAATGCTTGAAGGCATCGCACCTTTGAGACCTTGGCAAGTTCCTTTGTTCGTCTGGGCATTTGTGAAATTTTCAAAGCCGTCCTTATCCTTACGGGTCATGTAGCTGGCATTTAACACCTGCCGCATCTGACCCTGATAGCCATCTTGCGAGGACGCCCCGTAATGTCCCTTTGTGTCCAAACCCCAGAAGGCCCCATCGTGACGCTCGGCTAGTGATGCATCCCTAGCTTTGGGCCCATACCATGTCGCACTCAATCTTGTCCTCTTTGCGGGGTGCAGCTTTACGATGCCACTGATCTGGTCAAGTGGATGCGAGACTATTGGGTGCTGACTTGTCGCAACTTACAGTTGAACTTGCTCAGAGAACAGGCAGCGGATGAGAGATGGATCACGTATGAGAACAGTCGCGGTGAAATGGGTGTGAGCGCCACATTGCCGCGCCACTGTGGCTGGTGGCTGTCGTCGATGACAAGCTTGATCTGCCCATCATTCGCTTCATCCTTCCTCGTTCCTAAACACTGTATCCTCACGATCGCCCACCTTCCAGGATGCGCGACTTGACGGACTACACTCAAGAGTATTCTGGGAAATGTCGTCCGAAGCTCTGCAAGACCTTCTGGCACGAACCACCGGCTGTCTTTCGTTGACGTGATCCAGCCGTGATACCAGTTTGCTACCCTACGGTCGTCGAGGTATTGGTTCCCATTCTCACCGCTCGCCGATATTCCGAGAGAATGAGGTCGTACTTTCCTCAGCCACAGTTTGCAAAAGGACCTTGTTTCACCGCGGGCGCTGAGGCTCCGGATACAGACATTTCGAGGCGTTGCATATCTACGACTGACGTGTCCTATCGATGGCGTGCGAGCTGCGCTATCTGGCGCGATAACACCGCCTCTGCTCGACCCTAGAAATCCCCCTTTATCAACATGATCTGCCCTGGAAATGGCGACTGAAACGTGCGACATGGCGCAAGTTGTTGGTAATGGACGACGTTGTCCGGACTTCCGTGCACGTCATGGGTAGCCATGGCTGCGCGCAGATTGCACATAGGCACGGCTTCGAGTCTAGATCGATTCAAGCAGCAATACCAAAGCATTCCTCACACCGCTGTTCCACGTTCGAAGATCGACCATGGCCCGTCCGCACACGTCAGAAACGAAGCCGCTGCTAGGGGCCGCACCTGTCATTGGTAGCGCAAGTGCCCAATCCCATCAGCGCACCGAAGCACAGTCCGCCTATTCGTCAGATAGTGAGAGCAGTCCAGGGCCACAGCCGTCAAGAGCAGTAGAGGATGATGTACTCCCAGAAACCTCAGCTTTGGGCCGTACCTTAAGTTGGGGGAGCTGCTTCATTCTCGTCATCTCGCGAGTGATCGGGAGTGGCATCTTTGCTACGCCAGGGACCATCATCAGAGAAGTCGGCAGCCCTGGCTTGTCCATCGTTCTGTGGCTTGTTGGAGGTGTGGTAGCGTCCTGCAGCCTTGCCGTCTCACTCGAATTTGGCTCCATGCTACCGCGGTCTGGCGGTGACAAGGTTTACTTCGAGTTCACGTATCGTCGACCGCGTTTCCTTGCGTCTGTGGTCATCGCTGTATATGTCGTATTGATAGGCTTGACAGTCAGCAACTGTATCATCTTCAGTCAATATGTCTTGTTCGCTATTGGCCACGAAGATGCCCCAGCCGTGGAACGAAAAGGACTTGCTGCTGGGCTATTGATAGCGATCACGTCCATACACGTGGTGTTTCCATCAGCTGGAGTGCGGACCCAGAACTTTTTTGGCTGGCTGAAGATGGGCATGGCTGGATTCATGGTTCTTTGCGGCCTGTATGTCGTCCTCCTGCGCGAGGATCAAGTGAAAGAAGATGTCACAACGCGTCACAATCTCTCATGGGATAGCCTCTGGACAGACAGCGTATGGAGCTGGAGTGCCATCTCAACCGCGCTGTTCAAGGTCTTCTATTCTTACGCCGGACTTGACAATATGGTCAACGTGCTTAATGAAGTCAAGAATCCCGTTCGCACTCTCAAGACTGTCAGCATCACAGCCTTAGTGACAGCATGCGCAATGTATCTCCTCGTCAACATTGCATATCTGTCGGTGGTACCTTTGGACGAGATCAAACAGAGCGGTGAACTCATTGCGGCACTCTTCTTTGAGAAGGTTTTTGGGCCTCAGCTAGGGAGAACCGTCTTGCCTTTGGCTGTAGCACTTTCGGCCGCGGGAAACGTCATGGTTGTCTCCTTCGCGTTGGTAGGTTTGCGATTCGCACACTCGATGAGATCACGCAGCGCTGACATGTCAATAGGCTCGTGTGAAGCAGGAGATTGCACGCCAGGGGATTCTCCCCTATGGCAGCTTTCTCTCATCAACGCGGCCTTTTGGTTCACCTCTCGGTGGCTTCCTGCTGCACTTCATCCCGTCTTTCCTTGTCATCGTCTTGCCTCCTAGTCAAGGCGTCTACTCCTTCGTGCTGGAACTCGAACAGTACCCTGCGCAGATTCTCAGCCTGCTGCTGGCCGTCGGCCTTGTAAAGCTTCGCTACCAGCGTTCAGACCTGAAGAGACCGTTCAAGGCATGGTCGCCTGCAATAGCTGTCAAGATCGCAATGAGCCTCACTCTCCTTGTCACTGCAATTGTGCCCCCGAAGAACTTGTACAAGGATGGGATCTTCTACGCGACATATGCCATAACTGGCACGTCAGTGTAAGTGCACTTTGCCATGATACCGTATTCGCACTGGCTAACATAATTAGGCTGCTGATAGGCGTCCTGTACTGGTGGGTTTGGACTGTGCTTGTCCCGCGGTGGCGCGGCTATCGTCTTGAAGAGGACGTCGAAGTTTTGGAGGATGGCACGTCAATCACGAGATTGGTCCATAAAGCGGAGTAAGAACATCCAGTGGATTCCATTGGCCGATAAGTCAATGCCTCAGCGGCCAGTCAATTCGACGATAGACTACAAGTCTAGCATCAGACGTGCTACCCGCTGCCGATTCGGGGCCGGCCAGCACAGGCATCACCATACCTCAATTGGAACCCGAGTAACTCAATACAAACAATTTCAGGAAGTCCAACTTCATCATGGTGCGGGGGAAGTCAATTGGGGAAGAACATGATCGACGACCTATGCATCGCCAAATTCCGATCTCAGCATCATGTTCGTCACCACTTCTCTTTGAGAATCGTCTCAACGATAACTCCCTTGATCGATGATAGTCTGATAAGATACCGGAAGAAGTAAGGCCAAAGCCAGTGACGAAAGGAAGTCCTTAGACCCTTCAACTACGGACATTTCTCTCCGGCGTAGCAGGCACCATGAACGGGCCGCCTGCCTGATCACCCGCAACTTCACGATGGGGCCAGCTGAAACTTAAATGCATGGCAGGGGAGATCCGATCGGATCTACATGCGTCCGACAGGGGTACTTTGCGCGCGTTGAGAGGCTGTCAGCGATCGTTGTGGTAAGGCTGAGGCGAGATGATTCATGAGTTCAAAGGAAATGAATGGCGTCATGGATGAAGGAGTAACGCTAGGGAGAAGTGTCGCTCCCAAACGAATGACGACGAGATGTAAGACGATAAGACACAATATGAATACGTCAATTGAATTTCATAGAGATATCTATAAAGATTGTGCATTTCCCCAGGCTGTCAATTGGTTGACAAGTGAAGAACATCATCAAGTTTTCTCGTCAAGACCAACACCACCTTTCCCCAACCACCAAACCCCCCACAAACAACATCATGGCTGATCTCCAAGACGCTCCCTCTGGCGACTTCCAGGACGACTCCTACGTCTCCCGCCAGGGCAACAAGAACGAACCTCTCCCCGTCCAGTCCGACGCCGACCGCGTCGAGGACCCCATTGATGGCGATGTCGCTGACAGCGATGAGCAGCTAGGTAAGCAATGCCTGTTATAACATAGTCATCTTGAGTCATTAGCTAATAGTGGATTCAGAGCGCGATGACTCTGATGCCATTGATGAGAGCAACATTATTGATGAGCGAACCCGCCACGCGAAGCCCACTGATACCTACCGCGAGCCTGGTGATGACGAGGGTCTCCCCGGCCCGGAGGACGGCACTAGCTCTACCTCCTAAGTAGGAGTTTCAGCAAGGAGTTATGGATTTAGTTCCGATTTTGTACTATTATAATGTCATTGTGTTTTTTAATACATCACGTTGCTATCACACTACATCACAACCACGATCGTGCACGTACACTATCTCAATTCTAGCCCGCGAATGTCACGATTGTAAACGTCATCCTTTTGAGCGGTTAAGGACTAGAATACACTTCACTCAAAATCCAAAACGAAAGTTATCATGTGATGATTAAATATGTGAGACATGCCCCCGAGGCTGTCTGGTCCTGGACAAGCAAATCAATCGATGGTGAGTGATGAGATGCATCTTCTTTAATGGCGCAAAAATGACTTGAATCATGGAGTTTGTCGCC
Source organism: Sarocladiaceae sp. CBMAI 1973 (assembly GCA_021347865.1). Taxonomy (NCBI): domain Eukaryota; kingdom Fungi; phylum Ascomycota; class Sordariomycetes; order Hypocreales; family Sarocladiaceae; species Sarocladiaceae sp. CBMAI 1973. The sequence goes on from WNLN01000497.1 coordinate 14,349, forward strand.
GGCGTAAAGATTGCGAAGTCAATTGCATCTGCTCACAGACTGCAGTGGATGACAGTATGCTGAGGGATCCGCATCCTGTTGGGCGACATGTCTCACCATCGGCATGTCAACCATCACCTGCCGACATTGACGCATGCCAAAAAGAGGCAAAGGCCGTGAGACATACGATTCTCCCTTGAAGTCTCGTCACAAGTGGT
>WNLN01000498.1:0-14522 GCA_021347865.1 Sarocladiaceae sp. CBMAI 1973
GGTGGCACAAGGTTCTCTGCGCCGGGAGGGGGGAGGGGGCACCCAGTGCTAGTGAGAAAGTAGGCTTCGGCCGCTGCCAAAGCGATCCACAGCCAAAGCTCGATGCTGGCGGAATGCATACTTGACGAAGATCAGGGATCAGGAACGGAATCCGATTCTGTCGTGGGCGACCCCCCCTGTTGTCGCGTCAAATGCAGCAAAGCCGGCCTACCACAGACAAGCGTCGTCCACCGTCCGTCCACCAAGTAGCTTGGACACCGTGCACCGTGCACCGTCCACCTCTGCTCTCTCCCCCCAGATCAGAGTCGCAAAACGGAGTGTCCCATCTTGCGCTCAATCCGCAAGACACTCCACTAGCATCCACACCTGGGCAGGTAGAGCCCGTTTCGCGACCAATCCACATCGACGTCGCAACAACCACTACCAGCACAAGCCCGACATGCAAAACGGAGGGATCGAGATCTTGCGGTTTGGCGTAGCAATGTCCCATGTTGCACCACTGCTTGTTTGCCTGCCCGGCCAATACAATCCCGTCACTTGTGGAAGGCTACGTGATGGTTTTCTGGACCAAGCGCATGATGGACTGCACGATCGCGATGAGTTTCTGATCATCAGAGACGGGAGTCGCGCATCCGAGACGTCACTACCGTTGCCAGTAGGCACTTCGCTCAACGCTGGCTGATGGCGCTAATCACTGCCCCGATGTCTCTAAGAAAGGCCCTGCCGGCTGGTAACGAACCGTTTGTGCCAAATACGGTGATCTACACGCCTCTTCCACGATGTGCGCGGGAGCCACGAGACGCATAGTGCCATCGGTCGATGCTTCGACGAAACGGGGTGGCTCACTTGACTGTATCAACTGAAACGGTGTGAGCCAAATCTCGAAAGCTGGAATGGCAAAGTGGTCAGGAGCCACAGTAACAGACGGAAGTGCCGCCCGAAGTAGATGACGATACAAAATCCAGATCCAGGAAATCGACATGGCGTGCATCAACAAACAATGCCTGGTGCCCATGCCCTGGCCAGGTTGGTTGCAGACAGCCGAAGGCCAGCTACGGCATCACCGCGGCTGGATGCAAGCTATGCAGCCCTTGCAATACAGCGTGCTTATCGAGACAGACCGTCGTGCACCAAGCAAAAAAGGATGTCTGGGCTACTGGTCGTTTCACTAAAACTAGCAGCTTCTAACAGGAGCCGAGCTGCATGCCACACGATGCGCAGACACTGTGCCTGTGCGATATGTCAGGTACTTTCTCGAATGGAGCAAGATTGTTAATTAACACGCCCCTGACGTACGTTAGAATCCCTACCGTATTATGCTAGCAGAGTTGCCCTGCAGGTATTCACGGTTCACTGATTGTGTCTCAGGTTCCTCTCGGATGCCCAGATTGCTTCACCGTTTGCTTCTGCCAAGCTTGCCGTCAGGACCAGAGGACCAGAGGACCACCAACCTTGTTCTGGATTCTGACGACCGGTTTCTGACATCGACAATCCTCCGGAGCGTTTTCCGCACGCAGATGAACGGTCTGCCGTTATGGTATCGTAGGTAGCGTCCACTCCGTCCTGGCCCAGGCCAACTCAACCCTGTCTCTCGCTCTGGCCATACATCCCCTTCAGCCTAGGGCCAGCCAGCTTGACCTTACGTGTGTATTACGTGCACACCCCTCCCCCACTCGCTTTTTTATTCTTAGTGAAGCTGGACGTCGAAACCACCTTTATTAGGAAGTCGAGGTCAGGCCACTTACCGTCCTGCCAACGGTCTGCTGCTTTTGTGTTATTCCCCAGGATCCATCGCTGCCCTGCTGTTGGTCATAAATCTGCTGTCCCGGTATTATACTGTACTGGTGCATCTACCGTTCGAGACGTATCGTCTGCACGCCTACCGTAACTTTCGGCGCCAGGTAGATCCTTTTCCAATCCCACACGACGACCGCAGAAATCCTCGGCTGTGCACTATCCTCTCAACTCCATCAGATCTCATCGTCGAACAATCATTCATCGTCCCCGGCGCTTCACCCCTGGCAGTTCAATTACAGTATCTTCTGGTCATCTCCAAGCCTAGGACACATCGATCGAAGAACCCAGGGCTCCGACACCACGCGGCGTGCCGTCTCCACCACCAGCCGAGCACATTGCATCACCGCGTCCAGTTGAGTCCCATATTGAACAACCCCCTCGGCCGGCCATCCATCCACCTGGTCCAGAACCGGACCCTGCTCATTTACTTTCCCACGTTGTTCACCATATTCCCATCTTGCGATCATCCATCGCTACGTCGCCTGTACCCAATCTTTTCGAGCATCCGGTTGTCTCTCATTTCTATCTGCGCACCCTCTTCCCCTGGTGTCTCTCCCTGGTTCTGGTACACTTGTCCATCAGCTTGGCTATCGAGATCTGTGAACCCAACCTTTGCAGCAAGGTATAACCTCAACGGCGGCTCCGAGCCTGTATCAGCTTTGCCTGCGATTTCTCTTGATCTCACTACCGCAAAGCTAAGGACGGTTGAATCCACTGTTTCCCAGCCATCTGGCTTCTCAACTCAGCGCTTGCATACACCAGTCAAATCCGCCGATCGAGCTCGATCTTGTGGTCACTCCCGCTGCTCCAAAATACATCCAGGTGAGGATGACTCTCTCATGTCTCGTCGCGTGCCCAGTACTATCACCGGAACTCATCTCATCCCCTGGGAAGTGTTGATTCCACAAATCCCATTAGGCACTCACTATATGACAGCCTTGCCACCAAACTCCACGTTGTTGCCAGCAGAGCTCTCTCGCACAACTGCACAGCGGAACATTCCAACTGACCTCTGACGTAGCGGCACCATCCTGATCAGTGCGCATCGACGATCGTTCGCTCTGTGGCAACCACCTACACTCCTGGAATTCCCTACATCGTCTCACAGGGATTCTTTCACAGTATTTCATCAATTCTCATCACGGATCACCATAAACTCACAGCCGCAAACATCCTGGCTTTTTCGACGACCACATCGCCAACCCAAATTCTGTCGTACCACTCTGAACAGACCTCCGGACTTGACCATCACGCCGCTCCACAGTCTTGCATCCGTCCTGGATCACGCCGCTCATATCTTGAGCTTCATTTCCAGCAACTGTTTGGCATTTCGAAGATCCCTATTGATGCACTGGAGTAAATGCTGAAACCCAAGTCGCAACAAATCATCCTACCGGCGCTCGCCATCCCCAAATAGGCCCTAACCAGTCTACCTGCAGACCTTGCAGAGACCGCCCGGATGACGCACGAACTCGAACCGGTATTCCGGGAGCTGGGACTCGGCCAGTATTTGGACGCTTTCATTGACCAAGGATTTGACACCTGGGACATCATTCTCGACATTCAAGAGTCGGATCTGTGAGTACAGCTAGGAGAAATTTGTTGCGTATTGTATCTTTCTTACTGACATCAATACAGCGATGCACTCGGTGTGAAGCTTGGCCATAGACGCGTATGTTCTGATTTCGTTACATCTGGTAGTACAATAACTGACTCCTTTACAGAAATTGCAGAGGAGAATAGCGAATGCCAGAGGCGTTGCACCAAGCGTCTTCTTGCCTCTGAAGCTCAATCCAGAAGACAAGAAGCAAGAGAGCTCTCGGGCTGAACCTCCGAGAGTCGAGAGCAGCCAAGATGGCGCTGGCGTTGTCAAGAGGAAGTACCGTAGGCATCCAAAGGTAAGATCAAACCATGAACGACTGCTTCTAAAGATCCACCCTGACCTTGTATCCAGCCTGACGACAATGCTCCAGAGAGACCACCATCAGCCTATGTCCTCTTCTCAAACAGTAGGTTTTGGCAGTCTCCTCCCTATCCAGTATATTTGCCTCCCCTAGAAAAGCGGCTGACCTATCCTCCAGAGATGCGAGAGGACTTGAAGAGCCAAAATCTTACCTTCACTGAGATTGCGAAGCTTGTTGGGGAGAACTGGCAAAACCTTGCAGCCCCCGAGAAGGAGGCATACGAATCTCAAGCAAATACTGCCAAGGAGAAGTACCACCGTGATCTTCAAGAATACAAGAAGACACCTGAGTACCGAAAGTATGCACAATACCTACAAGAGTTCAAGGAGAAGCAGGCGAGGCAGAATCAAGGTAAGTTATTGAAGAATATGCTACCATTATAACACTACTGATTAAGGTTCTTCCGGCACAGTTCACGAATCGTCCAAAAGACCCAAGCTCGAACCCGGACGACTCAGGCATGGAAGCAGCAGCAGTAGCATACCTGGGGGATCAAACTCGACTGGCAGCAATGGAAGTGGAAGTGAGCGACTACAAGGAAGCGAACCACCACCGACTCGGAAAGAAAGAGTCAACTCCTCTGCATCCATGGCCGATTCCCACTACTCCTCAAATGGCCTCCCTCACCTTTCGCAACGCAATTCTATGGAGGAGTCCGTCACATCGCCTCTGATTGGACACATGGAGAGCAGCCCACGATCGCATTACCCGCGAAACCAGCCACCACCGCTGTGGAAAGAGGCTAGTAAGCTCGACGGGACAGGACGTCAACCTCTTCCGCCTCTGTCGGACATGTTGGATGATGGGAAAATGGCCGGTCTTCGTATGTCAACACCATCTGACTCGCCTTACGGCCAAGGTTTCGTCGCGGCAAATCATCCCAGGGGCGTGCCCATGCACAGCAACGGCAGAGTCCCGTATCTTCGACACGAGCCTTCATCGACCGGAAGCAGTGGCAGCAGTGGCTCAGTGAGCTCTGTCTCTAGCTTTGCCAGAACCCCTGGTGAGGGCCCCGTGCCAATTCATGCCCTGCTCGCAGATCGTTCCACCACTGCCCCGAGTCAAGCATCAACACCACCATCGTCAGCTGGTATGGCGAGCCCGACAGAACCGAGTAAAGGATCGTATATGGGGACCCCAGGTCCTCGCGGCTACGGTAATTAAACCCGGCACTGATCCAAAAACGTCTTGGTGTTTTGAAATGAGACTAATTTGGGCCTACAAGGTTTTCAGTCTGCGCAGTCGGCTTTTCAGAACATGAGGGTCGAACAGGGCCGGGATGGCGACGTGTTGATGACTTCCGTGGAAGAACCGGCCGTTAGCCATGAACGGGCTCGAAAGGACAACCTTGACGGCATGAGCGCTCTCCTCAGAGCTGGCGAGATCGTAGATCGCCACAGTAGAGACTAAGGACCCTTCCTCCATCTGCGGAGCGAGTCATCCTACACGAACAGCCATCACTAGTAGGTGCTCTGAAAACGACCCGATTTATCCGGTTCTCGACAACAACGACAATCGATTACGGTATCTTTGGTGCTTTTGAGCTTTCGACATTTTCCACACCTCCGCTCTTCTGCGAGCGATACCATTTTATGATGATGACGATGGATGATAATAGGCTGCAGAAAGGCCATGGAAACTCATCTTGAAAATGTTTCATCAGCTTCTATGGCGATCTTGCGCGTTTGGGCACACGATGCGAAATGCGGCGTTTTGGTAAGAGACCTTTACATGTCTCTTTGTGGCATCATATACGGGATACAAGGGCAATGGCTTGGCGCAGGCATCAGTTTTCGTATTTGGTCCTCTTGTTTTCTTTTTTATTTGTTTGTCGTTTGTTTTTACTCGGCCACAGCCGTCGGAGCATCATCGTTCTTCGCGTCTTCACTCGGTTCGTGTTTTTGCAGGACACGACGGCGGTGCTTCTCTTAATACCTTGTGTGTATAATTTGTGCGGTTGTTTTACAACGCTTCCTGCTATGGAAGGCAAGGTTCGCAGCGCCAGGGTCACTAGCTGCTGCTATGATAGGACGGACCACAACATGAGTCTTATGGGATTGTGCAGGATGCACAGCGGAAGGAGAATACAAAGCGGAACGAGGAATCCCGCTTCAGGATCGAGGAGTATATACGTTTAGGGGAAACCCCCGGAATCACGAAGCGGCGAGCGGCATTAGCGGTCTGGTCAGAGTCAGCAGCTGGCGATGGACCTCATAGTCATAAGGCGAGGGGAAAATGTCTGAATGAGAAAACGAAGCTTTGGATCCAATGATGGTTTGTTTTGTGCACTGATACGTGAAGCACCTGTGGGAATAAAGATGATCGGTCCTAGGCTCAACACCCCCAATGATACGGAGAGTCAGTACGAAATAGTAAGTCAGCAGCACGAGCACCAGTCTTATATGACGAGGACACAGCGTAGCATCAAATTCAAGGTCATATGCATTAATCCAAAATAGTGAAACGCCGTCAGGCTGCCGGTTAGACATGCCTCTGAACAGGAGAAATCGTACTGCTTGCCGTCGTCCGTCGCGAAATATGTGCATCGCCTTATTCATCAACTCCTGGACCAAGACCTCAGAGCTTGTTATTTCACAGTTGTAATCCAGACCTCCTACGCCACCCAGCCAACGCTTTGTCATGTCCCGTTGTATCCCTGTAATAATTTGATATCCTGCTCCCAAACCTCGTCAAGACGTCATCATCACTGCACACCAACTGAGCCAGCTCAATCATCATATCTCGCCCTCTCCCACTGTAGCTGTCCAATCTCTACGAATGTCAAGCTCTGTGAGATCCGGTGTCTTTTCAATGACGAGTCCCTTTTCATTGGCCAGATGTAGGAGTGAAATGAAACAGAATGACGTTGAGATGTCATCCATGGCTGGCTTGGGATAGACTCTTTGCAGATCATTCATAACGGATGTAAACTTCAAGTGCTTGTCGTCAGAACCAGGTGTCGGGGGCTCGGCTTGAGGTTCCGGGGGTGTTGGTGATCGTGTCAGCTCAGGACTCTCCTATGGCGAACACAAAAATTAGTAACCTGTTTTTTTATCATACTTTGCAGGGCACGCGATGAACATACCGTGAGCTTCTCGAGGGCCATTCCGCGCCACATCTCCTCCTTGAGCCGCCTTACGTCGACCTTCTTCGCGACTCTTGCGAATTGCACATACTCGGGCCGCACTCTCCTGGTTGAGGTGACAAGCGTGGTTCCGAAAGCTCCCATGGGATTCATTGTGTTTCCACCGAGCATGGCTGTTAAGCCAACACCTTCGGTCATACCGCCGTCATCCATTGCGGGAGAGAAGTGTTCCCTCGCATCAGCAAACTCAAGATCGTCGTCGTCATCATCTCCAGCGAAAGGCAAAGCGTCATCTTGGAAGAAGTTGGCATCGTAGTCGCCGCCTGGCATCACTGTGTCGCCATCGTCGATCGGTGCCTGGCGGTTCGCCCAGAAGGCCTCGTCCATGTCGCCATTTGGTACGTCATCCTGCTGTGCATTTCCGAATGTGCCCACGCGCGATCCGAAGCCACCTCTCTTTTGGCTCAGTCGAGCTTTAGGCTTCAAGAAGAGAGACAGTAATGACTTGGAGTTGAAGTGCTTGTCATCTGGCAGGAGATTCTTTGACTTGGTCTTCCAATCCTTCTTTGGCATGCTGATGGCTGAGTTACTCGATGCTTGGTTGGAGAGGAGGTCGTTGAGATTTGAGTCGATGGGCGCGCCGAAATCAATCTCAAAAGGCTCCTTCTCTTTGCGCTTCTTCGCTTCACCCGCAGGCTTATTGACGTCCTTGATCTTGCGGATCCTCCAATGCTCGGCACTGCTCCAGTTCTTCTGCAGGGCTTGATCAAAGAAGCCGAGGATGTCCTCGTGCATTTTGTCGTCGCTTTGCGGGTTTGTCATGGAGACGACGTACTGGCCATTGTCGTCTCCGTCACCGTCTTCTCCACCGTCTTCTCCGCCATCGTATACACGCATTTGAGGCTCCAGCGCTGCATCTCTTGCCCAAGCCTCACCACCCTCGCCGAATGCCACGTCATCTCCCATGTCAAAGCTGCCAAGGCCGAGATCATCATCGAAGCCAGCCGGTGCGTCGTCGTCGATTAGAAGACCGGAGTTGTCACCAAGTGCCCCGGAGACCCCGCCATTGCCTTGATCTTGACGCCAGTCTTCCGGTGCCCTCAGGAAAGGAATGTCAGTGCTTCCTGAAGGGTCACCGAGGTCAAAAGTCTTGAGGGAGGGGCAGACATCAAGCTCGTCTAGTCGCCCGAGATCTGGGAAGAATCTCTGGCCGAGAGCCGCGACGTCAATCTCCACATCGTCTGTGTCATCCTCTGGTGCGGTGCCCTCTGGCTTGTCAATTGACATCGAGTCCGCATCTTTCTCGACGTCCACCTCATCCGCATCTTCATCCTGATCCTCATCCTTCTGATCAACAGCTGCGGCATCAGCGGCGTCATCGCTGCTGTCAAAGACGATACGACCTTCTGAGTCTATCATCAAATGGTTGAGAAGGAGGCCTTTTGCACCACCTTCGTCGAAATCTGCGGATGCTTTCTTGAAAAGGGGATCGACAGCGAATTCAAGCTCGAACTTCTTGAGCTGCAAAGAGCTGAAGCTGGGCGCAAGGGTTGCTTCGGATGATCGAGACTGTAATGATCAGTATTGACATCAGACGTTTGTCTTGGAAATCTGCACCTACCTTCTTCTTTGGCTTCTTCTTGACATTGCCATCCTCGTCCAGCTCCTCCTCGCTATCCTCCCCTCACCTTCCTCTCCATCACGGTTCTTCTTCTTATTGCTGTTGCTGTCCGCGAGGCCACTGAGAAGCTTGCCCGTCTCTGTAGCTACACTGTCGACGCGATTGGTATAAATCTTGACGCAGCCATCAAGTGTGCAGCTGGCCTTCTGGAAATTGACGCCGTCTCCTTCTTTGAGCAGTGACATGTCGTGGAAATAGTCGATAAGTGCAAAGTTCCACGAGTTGGCAGCGTTGATTTTGTTGTCGGTAGCCATCTTCATCCACTCTTCGAAGTTGGCGAGGATCGGCACTCTCTTCATGGGTGTGACAGACACTCCGCCAACAGTGAATGCCTCAATTTCGCCATCGTCGACACCGACTCGTGGAGTGCCCGGTCCGGAGCCTGTGGCGACGTTGTCTCCATCGTCTAATCTGTGTCCTGATTTGCGTGGGGTGAGTGTACCGGCGGCCGCCTTAATCTCGTTGATTTGTTGCTCATGTCTTGCTTTTCTGGAGTGCATGCGCTGGCCTTTCTCTTGCGCATCATCATTCAGTGGTATCGACCTGTAGGGTGCGGTGTCAGTCATTATTCTGCTTCGTTGCTATGCGCGATGTCTGGCGCGCGTCGTATGACGATGGAGGAGGGGTCATACCCAAGTCGAGCGTTGAGATTTGGTGATGCCGTCGTCGTGCCAGAGGCTGACCTGACGCCGCCGGTGCGTGGTCCTTGTGCGACTCGTGGCATGGTGAGCTGTGATCGAGTTGTCGTGATTCAATGTTGGCCCGCTGATGCTCACAGTCGCGTCGATGTGTTGCTCCCTATCCAACCGTAAACAAATAACTGACTAGAGCGCAAAGGGTACAGAAATGAGCTGAGTCATCATCAATGTGGCTGGTGACGTGGCGCACAGCTAAGTGTGGCACTACCTAAGGTACCTGCTGCAATTAAGGTACCGGAGCTCCCTTCCAGCGCATTTATCCTCGGCTTTGGTAGGAAACGAAGGTGGTGTGTATCGGTCGATGGCTGCCTCCACCCCCATGTTCTTCTCCAACTAAATCCCAATACCGTTACCGTTGCTGTCGCAAATCCAGGTTTCGAGGAGTCCGGCGCACTAAAGTCGGTGGTGGTTCGGTGTTGGCTGCCTCTTGGACCACAAAGTGCAGCCCGTCACTGTCGCACCTCATGCCCTTTGGTGTTCCCTTGACTACTATCGCATTTCCACGTCACCCGTCGCCTTCCGGTCTGTGACGCTATCTCCCAACTACGAATACCTTATTTTCTTGCCAACTCAAACTTATTCTTAACTATCCGGCCAACTCGATCGGACCTTTCTACATAAACTGCATCTTTACAACGCGGTCTTTATCTACCTGTACTGCGTCCCCGCCTCTAGTCAACCTGGACGATCCTATAGCCAAGCAAGTGCGCGGACGATATGGCTCGGCGGCGAGAATGCCCATCACCAAGCTGAGAAGGGGCCACGTGAGCTCGCGGCCATTCTGCACGATTGTGTTCCTTACGACGCTGTACATCGCGTATTCTTATCTTGCGAAGACCACCGACAGGCAGCCGTTCGTGGACGATGAAGTACATTTGCTTCGACGGAGCGAGAAGCTCGAGTGCAGTGATGTGCACCGGGCCGTGGACCAGTGCGCCTTCGTCAAGGAGGTCTGCGCAGATGACGATGCTGGGTTGATACCATATCTCCAGCTCTACTACTGTGGAGTTGGCAATGCACGTCCCGTTACTTTGTTCTTCCTCATCGTATGGCTAGGACTTCTCTTCACCACTATCGGCATCGCCGCAAGCGACTTCTTCAGCGTCAATCTCAGTACGATTGCGACGGTTCTCGGCCTCAGCGAAAGTCTTGCCGGCGTCACTTTCCTTGCCTTTGGCAATGGCTCACCCGATGTTTTCAGCACCTTCGCCGCCATGAGCTCCAACAGCGCTAGTATGGCCGTGGGCGAATTGATCGGCGCAGCTTGCTTCATCACTGGTGTCGTTGCTGGCTCCATGGCGCTCGTGCGCGAATTCAGAGTGGACAAACGGACATACGCACGCGACATCTGCTTCTTTATAGTAGCCGTGGCTTTTACCATGGTGTTCCTTGCCGACGGACAACTGCGCTTCTGGGAGTGCTGGCTGATGATTGGATATTACATCGTATATGTCATCACTGTTGTTTGCTGGCACTGGTATACGACAAGCAAGCGAAGGCGGAGGCGGCGGGAGGGTGAAGCACGAAGTCACTTCTATGGAGCAGTGAGCCAGCAGAGCGATGAACTGGCTGGCGAACCATACCGAGACGATCCTGATGATGTCGATGGTGATCACAGCACTCGGAGTCACCCCGCCGACCTCGACAATGCAGCTGCAGAAGCAGGACCACGAATCGAAATTGAGAGCCCTAACGCGACTCGAGTCACTGCTGAGAGTCCTGACGAAGATCCAGAGGACCATGAGCGCATGGTGGCGGCAGAGGTAGCGAGTAGCATGCGTGTTTTACGCACACGAGGAAAACGCAGCAGCACGATAACTCCGATCCGACCCAGTCTCGTCGGAGCCCTCGAGTTCCGTTCGGCTCTTGCCCAACTGCAGCGCGAGAGCAACCACAAGCTTGCCGAGATGCCAGAACGGGCCTATTCAGAAAATCGATTGGATGGATCATCCCGCCAACGTGCGAAAAGTGTTGTTCCCAGCCTGAGCTACGATGACCGAGATATATGGGAGTCCCACGGGGCTAACAGCGGTCGGGGACGGGCCTGGTCCGTGGGTGATGCATCCGAGCGTGCTAATCAGGGACCCACGATCGCAGTGACAGAGCAGGGTGATACGAGCCTGCTGCAACCCTTCTCTGATCAAGCGACAGCATCCAATGAGCTGACTGCCCCCTACACAGTTGGCGGCAGTCTTGCGCCTCCGCCAATCGATGGGACTGGACATTCTGCGAGCGGCGCATCTACACCTACTTCAGCTGCATCCGTTGAAGAGGCCCCGAAATTACTGCTTCAGATTCCTAGCAGGCGTAGCAGTTACAGCGATAGGTCTTCGCCTGCATCCCCCTTCCCGACGTTCATGGAGTCACCAATGGTCATCACACCTGGAGGGTTGAATGACCCGCCAGAATTCTTGCTGCCAGCGCCGGCCAGACGGGATAGCCCCTTCCGTGGCCTCCATACACCTATCGAAGAACCCCGACCTGTCTCCTGGTGGCCTTACGCCGCATTACCACCACCTCATGTGCTCTCAGCAACGTTATTCCCAACCTTACAAGGGTGGAGGGAGAAGAGTATATGGGACAAATTTATGAGCACCATTTCCGTGCCAAGCATTTTCCTCCTGGTTATCACTCTACCGGTGGTCGACTCAGAGACAACCAGTGGGTCTTCGCTCCTGGACACCGTGCAAGATGCTTCAATAGGACCACAGGTTGGACATCTGGCACCCGTAATATCCACCGAGGAAGATGCGATTGAACCTCAATCGGAATGGGAACGATACCGCCGGCACACGCTTAGTCGCAACCACAGCTTCCAGTCCTACCGTGACGCTTCGCCATCTGTGTCACCTCGCATGCGCTCTCTCAGCACTGAGGACACAGCTGTTGCCCAACCTTTGATCGAGGTTACGAACACTTCAGAGTTTCACCCAATGGCAAAGGTTACATCGAACACAGCCTCTGCCAGTGTTGTTCAGGAGGAAACACCAGGCTGGAATCGCTGGCTTGTCTGTGTTCAACTGTTCACTGGCCCGTTGTTTGCAGTATTCATTCTGTGGGCGAACCTGCTCGAAGACTTTGAAAGCCCAGGCGCGACCCTGGCACGGATGGTTCTGTATACCCTCCTTGGCTCTTTGGTGGCCTTGGCTTTGCTCCTTTCATCAACTTCCGAGCATCGTCGTCCCAAGGCGCATTATCTGCTTTGTTTCCTAGGATTCATCATCAGCATTGCTTGGATCTCGACAATCGCTGGAGAAGTTGTTGGCGTTCTGAAGACCTTCGGCGTGGTATTCGGCATATCTGAAGCACTGCTTGGCCTCACCATCTTCGCGGCAGGTAACAGCGTGGGTGATCTGATTGCAGACATTACTGTTGCCCGCCTCGGATACCCTGTCATGGCTCTGTAAGTGCGCCTCCTTTGTCAATGATCTGTTCATCTACTGACACAATCTCCTCAGGTCGGCATGCTTTGGTGGCCCAATGCTCAATATTCTCTTGGGTATTGGCATCGGTGGTGTGCTCATGATGGTTCGCAAGGCCAACCATAAGCATCATAAGCACCCTGATAGGGAGTACACGTACGGTCCATATCCAGTGCAAGTCGGAGGCACACTCATGATCTCTGCAATCACATTGCTTGTGATCTTGGCCGGCATGCTGATCGCAGTGCCGATGAACAAGTGGATACTGAGCAGAAAGATTGGATACACTCTGATTGCTGCGTGGACCTTGAGCACTATTGTTAACGTCATCGTGGAGGTGACTGGTGTCTGGGCGGATGTTGCATGATCGGCGTTGAAGACCGACATCCCCGACTTACTACGAGACCTCATCAGGTCCTGGCGGGGCACCTGTCGAACTTTTCTCTTAATCACAGCATGAGCGATAAATACTTTTCGAACAGAATTTCACATGATTTCAAATGACCACGCACGGAGAGGCACGAGGCATCTTAACCTCCAATTGATCATGTCAACAATTCCTGGTTATAGCATGCCAGTGACACGATGACTGTGCGCTCAGAAGATAGTACCCTGCAGACAGGCACCAAGTCTGCAGCATGCAAAGCCTGCATAGAGCTGATGCTCGTTGGCTTGCAGTAGGTAAACGCGGTCAACTCTAGAGAACTCAAACGTGGGGTCCAGGAACGAATGAAGGGCTCAGGGGTCTGGCGGGGTTCATCGGCACGGGAAGCTCTGGAGGGGTCGTAGAGCTCTGCCCCACCATCACTCGTCTCTCGTCCCTCCTTTCGCATCCATCCACTCCGTTCACCTGGCGCTCACCTTCCAAGACTTGGCCTCACCGACTTCAGCGGCCATTACCTACTTTCAAAAAACCTCTGAATACCAGAGAAGGTCTGAGTTCCTCCTACGCCCCGCTGATAGCACCGGGGTCTGCTGTATAGCACCCTCCTTGATATCTATCTAGGTAGCTCCGATAGGATTTCACTAACCTCAGTCTCAGATAAATCAGTCACAATGGATGCTGCCGCGCCCCCAAGCTTCCCGGCCCTCGAGGACCGTCCTCTGAAGAACACCATCTGTCTGTTCGATGTCGACGAGACTCTGACCCCGGCTCGTCTCGTAAGAACACTCACTGTACATGATTGTCCCAATTGAAGCTGACATTTCTTCAAGGGCATCTCCCCCGAGATGCTAGCTCTCCTCTCTGCTCTCCGTCACAAGTGCGCCATTGGTTTCGTCGGTGGCTCTAACCTTCCTAAGCAAGAGGAGCAGATCGGCAAGCCTGCTGGTGTCCCAGTCACCACCCTCTTCGACTTCTGCTTCTCTGAGAATGGTCTCACCGCCTTCAAGCTCGGACAGGCCCTTCCCTCCAACAGCTTCATTCAGCACGTTGGAGAGGAGCAATGGAAGGAGTTCGTCAAGTTCGTGCTGCACTACATCGCCGACCTCGACATTCCGATCAAGAGGGGTACTTTCATCGAGTTCCGTAACGGCATGGCCAATATCAGCCCAATTGGCAGGAATGCTTCGACTGACGAGCGAAATGAGTTCTCGGCCTACGACAAGGACGCAAAGGTCCGTGAGAAGTTCGTCGCTATTCTTCGCGAGAAGTTTGCCCACCTTGGCCTCACGTAAGTCGATTTCACTTGGCGCCCGCAAGCTCTTTTCTGACCCTAATTATAGCTTCTCTATCGGCGGCCAAATTTCCTTCGATGTCTTCCCTAACGGCTGGGACAAAACCTACTGCCTTCGTCACCTCGAGGCCGAGGCCAAGAAGCCCGGCGGCATCAGCTACGACACCATTCACTTCTTCGGCGATAAGGCCTATGAGGG
>WNLN01000499.1:0-14438 GCA_021347865.1 Sarocladiaceae sp. CBMAI 1973
AGCAGCCACTCAGCAAACAAATACAGGATGCCGAAGGGGGTACAGCACAGTCTGGTGTACAAAATGAGGTGGAAGTTAGTGCTTGAGTGCACCAGTCCATGTTTACGAGTTTCATGCTATGCTATGCTTAGATGATTTGTGTTGAGTTGGTGATACCAGCGGACGAATGTCAGCAGCGGACTTCGGATTATTGCTTTTTGTTAGAAAGGGGGCTCTTGTGCTCAATTTGAAGGAATGCTTTTATTGCTCCTTGCTACTTTTCGTGCCCTGTGTGAACTGCAGCAGTTGATGATTGCCTATAAAGTGCTGAGCCTGCCTCCCTCGTTTTCGAATCGAAGCGGTCGTAGCGTTCTCCATGCTACTTGTTGAGGGATACGCCGCTGCAGTAATCATACCAAGATGTGAACGTTCGTGTCAAAGCCAGTCACATTCGTCACGCGAACACGAGTGTTCAGTGTATCACAGGCAAAGCTCGTGCAGAGAAAGAGGTCGAGCGGGTCATGGCTAACGGCACTGATCGCTCAACTAATTCCAGAACCATACGAGGGAATTCCAGGAGCTCCATAAGCGTATTGTCGTACCCGTAGTTGTTCTCCAAGTATATGCAGATCGCACGACTCTCGATCCTGGCCCGGCGTGACAGCCACCACTCCTCATAGACGCACGTCTTGGCCCACCACCAGCAGAGTATGAGCAAAGCGCGGGGATTCTTCGCCGCGAGAAGGCCGCAAAACCCATCACTCAGGTCCTTTGGGAAAGTGAAAAAGCTAAGCATGTGTTCAGCGTCGCAAGGCTGTGGGAGGAGTTGAGCTAGCATCGAGACTGGCCCAAAGTAGAGGCTATTGTCGACAGAGGAGTTCTCGTCAAGTTCAAAAAGGGCCATGAAACTTGGAGGGAATACTCCTGCAGGAATGGGTTTGTTGGGCATGGGTGCGTCCCAGGGAACAATGGCGTCAGCAAGATCGCGGAACAAGGAATCTTCTCTGGAGGGATCTGCCAACTTCCACACAGCCGCCTTGCCGATGCTCAGGTGGAGCCAGTACAGATCGCCGCTCTCGGTTGGCTTGTTCGGCCAGTGCTGCGACGGATCATAGGCATCAAGGTAGTGAAAAGCAGCGTGAACCAAAAGGGTGGCGGCATGCCAGATAGCGTCCTTCTCGGTGGAGCTATGATCCGTTGCAAGCAGGGTGTTCTTATGTATGGCGCTGGCCTGATACCAATGAAAGGCCAGAGCAGCTTGAGATTTCGGTGGTACCGGGATGCCAGAGCTTATGTATAGGTCTCGTTGATAGATGTAGGTGATAGCAAGATAGAAATGCAAAATATAAGGTTGCTTTGACGTGCGATCAGCCAACGAACGCCCTGGGAGTCAGGGCAGGGTGTGCCCAAACTTACCTGAGTGGCCAGACTCTGCATAAACGATGCACATCGGTCTCTAGCTAGCGGGCTGCCCATTTTGTGGAAGACCGTTTTGTGGAAGTCGTTCAAGAGCCGGAGATCAGAGCGACTGAGCTCGAATTGGTCTCCCTTGGTCACCCATGATGGCACAGCCGGAATCATGATGTGTGGGTTTGGAGCTGCCAGTTCCGCAACGACCGTTTTCTGAGCTGAACGCTCCTCTAAGAGTACCGTAAACGATCCTTTGTGAGCCAGTTCGAGAACTTGGCCTAGGGTGGAGGAAGCTGTGTAGCTGCACATGAAACCGGAGGTTGCGCATCTCCCACAGCCAGGCTTGGCCTCATCGCACTGCAAAATGGAGGTCAGAGGGCAGCCAAACTATGTTGTTATGCAAATTGCTCAGACGCAATGCTTCGGGGATCAGATAAAAGAGGGAAAGTCCTACTTTGACGCTTCGCAACTTGCAGTTCTGGCATCCCTTGCGTGACTTTCGATGCGGCTTGCGTTGCCGCTTGAGGCCCTTTCCGGATCTGGTTGTGTCCGTGTCCATTGTATACGAAAGGAGGAAAGGTAGTCGGAAGTCGATAGTCTCTGTGACCGACTTTGCACCAATAGCAAGGGTGCTATATGGGTTCGGTTCGGTGGCGTCAATTGACCCTCTGTGCTTGATAAGAATACTCAATTGTTCCTTAAGCTTGGCAGATATATGCAGACCTGATATAGACTTGTATTTGCCAATCATGAAGAACTTGAAGACAAAGAAGCCGACCCTTGGAGAAGCAGCGGCGCGAGCAGTCCCATGATGTAGCTGGGCAAAGTGGCTGTATACGGGCGCACACAACTGTGTCCTCCTTCCCAGACTACATTGAATCGTGCTGAACGGGGCAGTACGCGATACGAATGTTATCCACTGAGATGTGAGAAGCGCGGGATCTTTGTTCGGCAGTGCCGAATGTATGATGTGTTGAAGTCATGGCAGCGTACAATGGCCACTCAGGTGCAGCTTGAGTATCAGCTTGAGTCTCAACCTGGGCAACGCTACTTCAGCCTTCACACAGGGCCCACATGAGGCAGTCTGCCTGTTAGTACGGCCTCGCTTCTGTAGGTGAGATTCGGTGCGTGTAGAAGCGAGCTCCACTAACATGGCAAATGCAGATCGCTTCACGGCGCTAACCCGTTGTCGTATTCGCCGCCGACTAATGGGGGCACAGCCGTAAGGTGCACACGGCCGGGAATAGACACTCCCATAACCTTGTCGACCTCCCACTGAAATCGGCCCAACATATAGATAGCTTGGCGGTGACAATGCTTCTAGATACTGTGCAGCAACACGAATGTTCAGCAGAGGTTGTGTTGTGAATCTCTTTGAAGCTGCCTAAGGTTAGCCGGGGCAGTCATCGTCCCGTCTTTCTCATTTGTCCATTGGGTTTAGATGATATGTCTGATCGCTGGAATATTAATAGTGTAAACTGGATCGACCAGCAGGTCTGCAACTTGGACTGAGACTACGCACATCGAGAAGGCAGAAATACCAAACACCAAGAATAGCGATCGCCCTTCGTCCCAGCCCTATCGCAACATGCTCTATCGTAACATGCCCTATCCTGGCCTGCGAAACGTCTCAGCTGATTGTACATAGAGAGCGAGGTCCTTGAGGACCAACTGATCTCCTTCAGATTTAGGAATTTCGTGCATGTCAGGGAATTCTGCAAGATGTCTCGCGCAGAAAGCATGAACGACGAGGACCTTCGTTGGTTGGGCCAAGTCGAAATGGGCGCAGCATGTCGGCCAGAACCCAAAGAGTGAGGCAACCGACCCATGAGATCTAGCCTCTTCCTCCTTGTGGGATCTATACAGTGATCCTTGCGCTATGCCGGGTAGCGTAAGTAATTACTTCGGCCATGCGATCGGCTGGCCACCGCCTCCCGGGTCCGTGTGGGGCCGGCCGGTTGGACTTGGCAGGCAGCCCTAACGGGCAGGACGGACGTGGCAACACGTTTCGCTCATAATACCGTGTTTGCACGAGTTCTTTGTGATTCCCAGCATAACTTCCACCATTTAAAGGCGGAAAGGAGCATGCTTTGAGTTCAGGACGCTGCACATGACAAGCTTATGTTCCAGGGGTTCCATGGCAGACGGGGGCTGAAGTGATGGAATGCCTCCCTATAGTGAGAGCACATATTGCCGTTGCGCTTCGTGATCGACTGATTTCGGTAATGTCTCGAGTTTTTCGATGTCGGAGAAGAGATCATACGAGGAAGTGCAGTTCTCTGGCCGATGTCGCGAACATATGTGAGGTGAGGTTTCAGCCAGATGTCCTTCAGCATTTACGACACGCACTTGATGAAACTTTATCTTCTCCGTGGATGATGTCAACTAAAATGCCTACTCTAGAATAATATCACAGGCTCCTTCGTATGACACCCTTGCTCGCAGGAATGCAGATGGTGGTCACATGTGCGTAGATAGCGCAACCTGGTTAGAATAGGTCATGGGCAACATCTTCCAATCTTCATCGACTAGTCAGGACTTGACGATTGCATCAAGAAAGCACACTTGAGTTGCAAAGGGTCTAAGAAAAGAAAACCTCCTTCTTTAGACGTTGTTCACTGAAGTGATGGCTGCGAACTCCGAACTCCGGGCGACGTGCAGAAAACTCCGGAGGTGTGGCCTTGCATCATTTCCCGCATAGAAATAAGATTTTGCAGATCAACGTGGGTCCATGCACCAGCATACTCAGGGTTTACTGCTCTCTATGGCCACGGACGTCACATCGACTCAGTGATCCATTACCTACACGGGCAGGTTCCCAGCCTCACCTGGCCTTACCTACAGCTACTGTGGGGACTATCATCACAAATACCCTTTGATCCATCGTGAGAGATATCCAGGTACAGTCAGACTCTGTATTATAATATGAGTTCGCACAAGCCGTGACGACTGCCAAGATACTGGAAGCTCAATGAGGGTACGGTTCTGGATCACGGCGGGCTCTTAGTCGTCAGCTCGCTCGGGGCAACAACTGATCTCTTCACGGTACCGTAGATCATCATATCCAAGAGTTTCAACAAGGCATGTTCGCCTTTCCGAAGGATCGGGGCATGGCCTCAAAGCTGCAGATCGACGTCAGGCTTCACCATATTCCATCAACATCTAGACGAGAGATCACAGAGTGGCGATATGACGTCTTCTACTCAGAGTCATGGCGCTGGAGAAATGTGATCAAAGACTATAAATGTTCCAAGCCTTCACGGTATCGTTGGCTTCATTAACAAACACCAACCATCTCCTCAATCAACAAATACCACAACACCACAATACAAACAAAACAACCCAACAAAGACAACCTTGAACCTCGTTCAACCTTCGAAGAAATCATGTCTGCTAAAGTTGCCTTCCTTCTATATGCCTCGCGGCGGCTGCCCCTAGCCTGATTCCCAGGCAAGGCGATGATGGTATCACCTACGAGCAGTCCTGCGATGATGACAAGAACCCAAACTGGGACGACTGTACGTGGACCCTTTCATGAAAGCAACGGGTCTCATTCTGACTCCTATTCTAGGCCAAGGAGCGATGGACATGGTGTCTGATGATGCAGGAAATGATGCGAATTACTTCTGGAAGCGTGAGTGGCTCAAGCGGTCTGTCCCGCAACAAGTTCTTTACGTCCAAACTGACACAACTCGTAAATGCAGCCCCAGCCCCTCCAAATGACTCCTATTACTGGGACAACGGAAATTGCCGGGTATGTCGCTTTCGTCCTCACGCCAGCGTCTTCGCTCTGTAGCTCGGAACACTAACAAGCAACGTAGGCTGTCGTTGCCTTCCAAGGGGCGAAAGGATTCCAGCACAACTATGTTGTCAATGCTTCAGGTCCATTCAGCCTTGCAGTAGTTTTGGTGGCAGTGGCCATGCTAAGCTGAAGAACCACGGCTGGTCAATGTCCGTGGATCTGATCAATGTGCCGGACCAGAACTCCGGTGGAGATGACAGTGACGAGAAACGCGACCTCGTCACCCGTCAAGACGAAGAGGGCTGGGTCACTGGCTGCACGATCAAGAACGCCTCGCCGGAACAATACTGGTAGCAAGTGCAGGCAAGCCTGCCCGGAGGATCAGGTCAAAACACCTGGACCATTCAAGAGTCCGATACGAAGACATATGGCGTTGAAACGTCCGTCGAGGTTGGCGCCGACCTCTTCAACATTTTCACTGCTTCGGCCTCTGTTTCCTTCAGCTACGAGGATCAGGTGAGCAGCACAACCGGTAAGACAATCTACTGCGACTGCTCAAGCAGCGAGACCGGTACGCTGTACTGGGCCCCTAAGTACACACAGTATCATGGAAGCTACAAGAATGGTGGAGTGAGTTATCTTCCCGACGAGAAACGTATCTTTCCGCGATCGAGGGCATGCTGACGTCTTACTAGCCATCTGGTGTGGACATCTATATCCCTAATGGAGATGGCGCGGGCGGCTACAAACTCAGGTGCTCTGAGAACTGAGCCTGGATACCAATATGACTGTCGTGACGCGGATATGCCTGGTGTATAGCGTGCTGACAGTCTTTGCTTTTGTTTTCGTTGTTGTTTGCTTGGTTGGTGCTCGCTGCTCTCATTTCGTGCATTTGTATATTCTCGATTGGTCGTTGCAATGGATTGTCTGCTGCGCGGACACATCCATACCTGTTAGCCCCAGAGGAATTCCAAGTCTACGCATAAGGTATCTGAAAGTCATGTCAGTAAGAACATCTACCTACATTGTGGCATTTGTGGTTGCAAACAGCCTGACCGAAACGGAAGTGATCAGATTGCTGTTAGACAGACGTTAAGTGACCACACGGGTGACGTGGAGCCTTGATCCGAGCGAGTCAGAGAAAAGGCGTTGCAACTACTACGTCAATAGCGTGTCCTGGGACCAATGGCAGCTTCAGGAACTGTGCTCCGAGTCCTGAGTTTGCTTGCTGGGTGGTCCCCGTTCTTTTATGCGAACGTTGTACCCCACACAGGCTGTCCACGATAGAAGTTGGGAAATGTGACCAACATCAGTTGGCGATTCCTTCAAGAACACAGGGTCCATACTGCAGCACCACGCTTACCTTCTTTGGTCAGTCCGAGCGAAGGAGTCTGATGTTCTCGGGAGCATCCGAGCAGATGACGTAGGATCGCGAGTTGACGGTGGTCTGCAGATCCGCAACGTGAATGGAAGCAAACGGGACATTCGCCAAAAACGGCTTGATGACCTGTGGAGCTTAACAAAGATGATCGGTGTTTTCATGACGTGTTGGTATTTCCCTGATAGCTTAGGCAACCTTCTAATGTGCAAACTTCGATGCCATCGCACATCCCTGCTTGGCGAGAAGCCCATTTTCTGGAAGTGTGGTCACTGACATTGAGGAGATAAGTACCTTCGGCAAGTATGAAACTATCAGTCCCGGAAGGTGCTTTTGGATACCCTGTACTGTACGTCCCTTCCCAAATTCCAGGCTCCACAAGAAACCCCATTCTATATGAGCCAAGCATTGAGAACAATACGCGGACAGTTGCACGTAGACAGATGGAGAACTTGCACATGCAACGCTAAGTCACAATAAGGTGAGAATGACGGCCCCATGCAGGGATCAGTGAACCGATGTGGGCTACAAGCCTCAGCGCTCTTCACCGTCGCCACATCTGGCCTGCTTACCGAGCATTGATTATCAAGTATCCCTAATATGGTGGCATGACTAAAGATATACATAGCACAGCCACAAACACCTAAACCGGCGCGCCACAAAAAGCTCCAACTGTGTGGAGGTCCTGGGCGCAAATCACGACAAATGGAAGCAAACCGACCCGCGTGCTTGGATCCTGACTTGTCAACAACCCCTGGTACGACTTTATCGAGCGACATGCAAGACAAACTTAGATGCGGCTCATCAGGGTCGCATCTGCCGGTTCCGGTAGGCTTCGAATGCCAATGATAGACTCGCGACCGATAGACTCGCGACCGATAGAATTGCTAGAAGGAAGGCTGGGCCTTTGCGAGACTTTTGCTGTGAATTCGACATCTCCGCGCAAGCGAGGATTGTGACATGTAAGAAATTGGGGTGATTGTGGACGAAGTGATCCCCAATCCGCACCCTCAGCATGAAACTTTGACCGTCCGCGGCTCACTGTTCGCTCTGAATGACGTCATATCCGCATCACGTTGAGGACAGTCTTGGCAAACTCAGCGTATCAGAACGACACAAGCCTGGTCTGGTATGCTCGAGTTCAGAAAGGTTGCCAACGTTATCACTTTGCGTGCTGCCCTGCCTGTGCATGCTCCTTGCTCAAGACAACAGACAGACAATTTGCACAGAAAACCGGAGGTATGTCCGGACGCCGCTCCACACTTGCAGGCCTGGCGTACCCGCATGTATCTTTGAGTATCCACCTAATTTTCTCGGACACTTGTCCAGAGGGATTCATTGGCTGGAACATGTCCGGTTGGCTTTCCGAGCACACGCGAACAGGCGTCAAAATTGCGGGGAGCTCTGCAGGATACAAGAGGGTACAAGCCCTTAACCCTGCTCCTGTGGAGACCCATGCCGTGTTTGGAAGTGCTAGTGGCCCTGTTTGCAGTGCACGTACCAGTTGTTCGACGTTTCGCTGTGCCCGTTGTGCCTGACATGCTCCTTGGGGAGGCAGGTAGTCTCCTGGTAGCCACTGTTAGAAGCTCCATCCCCATTTCTTTGAAGCCAATTGTCACGAAGTCCCATGCTGCTCCCTATCTTGCCATACCTAAGCCCCTGGGCCACCACCCTCCTATCCCCGCTGCCGTGCTGTTCCCGATGTCAGTGGATCGAGCTTTATTCTTGTCTAATGCGATCCGATGCCGATTTCATGCCTTTCCCGCCGATGTGCAGCAAAAGACGTCAGTCAGGTGAGGTGAGGAGGGTAGGCTCAGTGTACTGGGGTTGGTGCTTAGTGGGCATACCTTTAGATCTCTTATTTTGCACAAAACAGCCTGCATCCCTTGCCCTTTTCATCCTGCAACTCAACACTGTCACAAGACTTTTCTCGATCTCATATTTTTGACGTTTCCAGACCAACTCAGACATACACAATTGACTGCTCCGAAGTTGTTCTTCAGCTCCTACCATCTTTCACTCCCACGAGCTTTCATCAACAACACAGTCGCGTCTCACAATTGAGCAGCATCTTCTCACGTCGCCTCAAACAATCGCAGCTATGACCAATTCTCGGGCATCCAAGCCCGTCAAGCGCGAGCGCCAACGAATTACTCGCACTGCTTGTGAACCTTGCCGTGAGAAGAGGGCAAAGGTATGTCGAACCAATTCTCATCCCCTGTATCCCAATTCATGTATCTGACATCCTTTCCTGCAGTGTGACGGAGAGAAACCCTGTGGCCGTTGCCAGACCCGAAGCCTCGATTGTCACTTCACTGAACGTACCTGGGCATCAAAACGCAGTCTCCAAGACGAAGCCACCTCACTACGAGAACAAGTACATCGGCGCGACCGCGTGCTCGATGCCATCTGCGCATCGGATGCCAGTGGGGATGATGTTCTCAGGATGCTCCGGGAAGGTGGCCTATCATACGACGAGGCTTACCAGAAGCTGGGGGGAAACGACACCCAAGAGATGAAGTTGGACACGACAAGGCCCCCAATCAAACACAACAACAGTGGCTCTTGTGAGTGCGAAACGTGCTGGTCTCCTTCGACTGCGCACAGCAATATGCTTTCCTCAACTTCTGGACATAGCCCGTTCTCATTCATGGACTACGCCTTGACCGACGACACCATCTCGCAGCACTCTGGCATGTCAGAGCAGATGGCGTTACCACAGCAGCAACAATTACCACAACAGGCTAATACCCTTCAACAACAGATGGACCCAATGCAGAGCATTCCGTGGGCCGGCGCGGGTCCTGACGGCAGCTCTTTCGGAAACATGCTGCATGACACATCAATGCTACCGCCTGTGTCGACGGGTATCGCTGGTGATTGCCCAACGATCATTGACCCGATGCTTTGGCCTCCTGCCACCTCGTCAGAAGCGCTCGGGCAGCCAATGCTGAACAGCTGGACTGGTCTCATGGGAGAACATGGCGATGGCTCGAAGCACAAGCCCACGTTCCCACTCATGGGATGATTGGCGAACTGCCATTTTACGCTACATTGCTATTCGGTCCAGGATCTATACTTTTTTTTTTTTTCTTTTGCGTTCACGACATTTTGGGAAGAGGAATGAAAATGATTTTCATGAAGACTGAATTGGCAAGTTTTTTGAAAAGACAAAGATACCCATGGCATGAGGCCGGAACACGGAAACTTGGGGGTTGGGCTTGAACATTGGCGCATCAAAGACTTCAGCATGCCTTTATGGGCATGCTGATTACTTCTGACTGTATGATATTCCACGATGGCAGCAAATTGGACAGGACAATGGTCAGAGATGGCGTTTGTTGGCATCGCAATTAATGGTTTATTTTGGACGGAAGAAACGTGCATCTGCGACGTGGTGTCTAGACAATTGACCACTCAGCGTGAGACGAAGAGGAATATACAAGCGATGATGCCATTTACACATGAAGAATTGAGTCAGCACAAAAAAGTCAGAGATATTTTCCATCATTACAAGCCAATGTGTGAAATGATCATCGCGGGATGGCATCATATTGAGGTCATACCACTGAGCGTGGGTCGATCTGCCCACCAGAATAGCAGGAGGGGGGGCAACATTTCCATTTTCAAAATCCCATATTTCTGAAGAGAGGGAGGACAAGAATCCCATGTTGGACGGGGCGATCCCTGCCTACCCCTACGTGGCGTCGTTCCATCGATGACGGGTGGCGAGTCTTAATAGTGGCTCAGGCCCCGCTAATACCTCGAGACGACGAGAACGTGCCGCCTCAACGCGCGTTGTCGCTGTGGCGTCCAATGAGGTCACGCACGGTTGCACGGCTTCCCCTCACGATGTATCCCTGGGTGACAATCTGTTAGTGAGCCAGCACTCGGCGCGTGGGCGCGTTGTGCTGGGCTTGCTGGCTTTGTTCACATCTTACTCTTCTTCGTTGGGGTCCTCTCGCGTCAAGGGGTGCAGGGGCGAACGCGAGACATTGGCCTCGGCAGGCATGGTAGCGCGATCGGACTTCTCTCGCAAAGCTTAAACTCGATACTTGTTCCCGTCCTATTACCTGTAGTAAGTCATTTATTGGGCATGACGGAACGAGCATTGGATATACCCGTTGCCAGTTGATGCCCGAGCTCCCGAAAAGCAAAGAAAATCGCCTCTTCACGCGCGGAGACGCAATTGAGCAGCATCAGCGTGAATTCTACAGCCTAATTTTTCGATAGACCGCTTCCTAAGAAGTATGGGATTACCCTAGGATACCGACAAATTTCCGACTACATCTAGTCTATGACGGCTATACAAGCACGAGCCAATATGAGAGACACATGAATGATTGCAAGATGTGTACAGAACATCGCGTAAGGTCGTATTACTCAACCATGGGTATCTCAGCTACACTATAGTCTACCATGCAGCCTTCGCAACAAACGAGTTTGGACAGGTTCGCACGATCAACTTGCGGATCTCATCCATCATCAAGATTCCCAGAGCCAATGGCACGGGGATCAACCAGAACTCAATCGGCACGGAAGCAGTGTCGAAGAGCCTCTGGAGGCCGGGCACCTCGGTCACGAAGATCGCGATCGCAAGGCTGATGAGCATGCTCAGTGCGAGCCAGGGGTTGCGACGCTTCTTGGTGAAGGGATCGGCTTGGACGATGCTGAGGCGGCGGTTGCGGACAGCGAGAATGTTGCCCCACTGGAGGATGACCAATGTGACAAAGTACACGCATTGACCTGCAGTTGGTGTTAGTAAGATTGCAAGTCTGACTATGGAATTGGTGGTTGTTACGTACCAGTGTTGTTGAAGTGCGTGAGCTCGTCCTGGGTGTAACCACGGTATCCCTCCGTCCACTTCTCGAACAGCAAGAAGAGATCCGAGATCGGGATCTTCGCATAGCGCCACATGTACAAGAAGAACATTGAGTGAGCCACGACTGTCTCCATGGTACCAGTGAAGAGGTAGGCCTGCGCATACAAGCGCCACGAGACGAGGTGGGTCTTGCGGTGATCACGCGGCTTCTCTGACATGAGGTCGTACTCTTCTCCCTCCTTGATCAGGGACAGACTGAGGAACAGATCTGTGAAGACGCAAATGATGATCATCAGGAAGGCACTGAGCGGCAGGGGAACACCGAGCAGGACGTTGAGGACCACTGGCATGATCTCAGACCAAGATCCGGCTGGAAGGAGGTAGGCGATGACCTTTTGTAGGTTCTGGAAGACAAGTCGACCGAGACGGATGGCGTCAATCATGGAGCTGAAGGAGTCCATGAAAACCAGATCGGCAGCTTCAATAGCAACATCGGAGCCACTTGCGATGGCAACACCGACGTTGGCGGCACGAAGAGCTGGGGCATCGTTGACACCATCGCCAGTCACAGCAACAATTTGGTGACGAGCACGAAGTTCGGTGACAATGCGAAGCTTCTGTTCTGGTGTCGTGCGTGCAAAGACGATTTCTTCGTAGTCGCAGATGAGATCCCAGTCGTGAGTCTCTAGACCACCAAGCTGAGATCCTTCGAGGACCAGGCTGTGAAGGGGGTTGGCGTCGTCGAGACTTGGCTGTGCAGATGTGGTCTTGGACTCGGGTGCAGACTGCAAAGTGTGAATCGTGTCTGGCTCGGCCTCGCCGGTAATGATACCAATGTTCTTGGCGATAGCAGCGGCAGTGAGGGCGTAGTCTCCAGTGACCATGAAGAAACGAATACCAGCACTCCGGCACTTGGCAACCATCTCCGGAACCTCAGGCCGAGGAGGGTCAATGATACCAAGAACACCAATAACAGTCAAATCATCAATAGCCTGGCTCTCGATCTCTTCATTGAAAGCATTCGTCTTCGGAGAGTTGAGAACCTTTATCGTCTTCTCACACAGCAGCAGAACTCGCTCAGCCTTGCGAGACAAACGGTCCTGTATGGCGCTGAGTTGCTGTCGTGTAGCTGGGGTCATTGGTCGGATCGAGTTTGACTCTTTGGACCAGTAGCTTGTGCAGGCTGGGAAGAGGACGTCCGGGGCGCCTTTGACGATGGCTTTGTATGAGATGCCCTTTTGGGAGTAGGGGACGCCGTCCGAGGAGTATGATAGGTCGGGGGAAGTAGCAGTATCTGAAAAGAATGAAGAGTTAGCACAGTAAGTGGATGTGGTTTGTGGTTGATACTACTAACCTTCGAATAGTGTCAACATCCATTTGTTCTTGGAGTTAAACGGGATCTGGAAGACAGCCGTGGTGTCCTTCCTGGCACTGTCACCAGCTTGACCACCAGTTGCGAATCGGAACACAGCAGTATCGGTCGAATTGCCAGAGATGGCTCTCTCGCTGATGGGAAGATGGATGGTGGAAGGGTCGAAGAAAGAATCATTGCAAAGAACACCAGCACGGACCAGTGACTCTGAAGCCTTGGTCGGCTCAGTGTGGTGGAAGTCCTCAGGGGTAGCAAAGTCGTGGTCGACGAAGCTGACTGAGTTGACAAACATCTTGCCCTGTGTGAGCGTGCCAGTCTTGTCAGAGCAAATGACATTGACACAACCGAGAGTCTCAACGGTAGAGAGAGACTTTGGCAGGACGTTGACGGCTTTCATGCGTCGGGCAATGAGCATGAGTGTAAGTGCCACGGCAACGGGGACACCTTCGGGAATGAAGGCGACGATGCAGCTCATGACGTTGACGAGGATGGCTGGTACAGAGAGGAAGCCCTTGTGGTCTGTACGGAGCCAGGCTGCCCAGGCAATGAGGAGGATCAGGGCGAGAGTGATTGTCATGCCAATGATGATCTTCACGAAGCGCCAAATCTCGCGCTGAATGAGAGTCGACTCCTCCTTGACGGAGACAGTTGAGTGTGCGATCCGGCCCATGACACTGCGCGTGCCGGTGAGGATCACAACACCAACGGCGCTGCCGTTGAGGACAGTGGTGCCCATGAAGGCGATGTTGCGGGTTTCGAGGATATTGTCTTCGGTGGCGTCGATTGCGCCAGCGATCTCGACTGACTCTCCGGTCAAGACGGACCTGTCGAAACGGACGTCGCCAGAGTGTTCGACGATACGAAGATCGGCTGGGACTTTGTCTCCAATCTTGAGGTGCACAACATCACCGGCAACGAGCTCAGTGGATGGTAGCTTGTGAAGCTGGCCGTCTCTCTTGACCAGCGCATCAGAAGGCAGAAGATCGAGGATGGAGTCCATCGTCTTGGCCGTGGAGTAGTCCTGGAAAGCTGAGAAGGCAGCTTGCAGGAAGATGACGATCAAGATCAGGACTGCCAAAGACAGGTTCTGGACTGAAGGTGGGCTGGAAAGGGGCTGCCAGCAGAGGAAGAAGATGATTGCGCCAACCCACAGGATGGAGCAGAAGCCTCCGAAGAGGTATCCGATGATCTTGCGCGTATAGTTCGTCTTGCGACGAGGCAACATATTCTTGCCATCGCGACTGAGTCGGATTTCAGCCGCGTTGGCAGACAAGCCATCAGTCAAGCTAACATTGAGCTGCTGACAGAGCTGATCAACAGGCAGAGTATGATACTCGAGGTTCGAGAAGTAATCCTCATCAACCTTTTTATTCTCAAGAATACGCTCCGGTCGCTCCTCAGAGTCCTTCTTGGCCTCGCTCACATGGATGGAGAGCGTGCGGTACTGGATTTGCAGCTCGCTCTGGGGAGAGGTAGCTGGGGCACGACGGAAGCTAGAGACTGAGCTGCGGGAGAGGGAGCGACGGCGATCCTGACGGCGAGAGGGGGATCTCCCGCGTCGAGAATCAGGCTCGAAGGTGATGCGAGGTGCTACACCGGCGGTGGCAGCCTCAGGGTCGGGGTCGATTGCAGCAGACATTGTGAAGGAGGAGGGCAGCTCACAGCCGACGATAGGGACTAGGGAAGGGGGAATGTGCAACGATAAACGTGCAAGAAGAAGGAGGAAGAGAGTTCA
>WNLN01000500.1:0-14406 GCA_021347865.1 Sarocladiaceae sp. CBMAI 1973
ACGGTGCCACTCCTCGTAATTCCAGGTTGTGGTTGTTCTCGAAGGGCTATAATAGACGTCAAATAAGAAAGCAATCAGGTTGGGACCGGTGAGATGAATTGGCAATTTCGTTAGCCGTACTGTTGAGCTTTGGGAAACCGTTTTGCACTGTAGGTGAAGCTCGAACCACCTGGGGCAGCGCATTTCCAGGTGGCCACTGAAACGGACCGCAGCGCAGTGACCACTAAAAAGGCGCCGGACCACCGTTAGATTCCCGTTATTGCACACCGTAATCCTGGTTGACCCTTAAGATTCCAATCCCTCCTCCATCACGCGCAGCTCCATCTCCAGCTCGCGACAAAGGAGGCCTTCTCTCTTTCCTTTCCTCTCAAACCTGTCCTCTCCTCAGTCAGCGCGCACGACAAACAAACGTCGTTTTTGATCCTCGTTTAATTCGGTCACGACTTTCCTGAGATACCCTGCCCCTGAGCATACAGCGCCTGTCACCTTTCGTACCCTAATCTCTTCCCCTTGTTTCTCGACCCCTTGGCTTTTCACGACCGGGATCTGAAGTGCAAGCAAACAAACAAACAATTCGGTACGTGGAGATTCATTGCTACACTAGGTGGATTTGCGCCACTACAAACTGCTGGACTTGTGCTGACTTGCTATGATCGTGCAGACCACTTTCCGTACACCTCGCCAATTCGACCTCAGTCCCACGATATCCGTCGACAGCCTCGAAGCGAGTAATTAACCACCAAACGCCGCCGCATACACCCTTCCTAAGACTTATATACACAACGCCGCAGCCATGGGTGGCCAACTTTCCAAAATGATGGGCAAGATCTTCGGATCAAAGGAGATGCGCCTGCTCATGCTCGGACTCGACGCCGCCGGCAAGACCACCATCCTCTACAAGCTCAAGCTCGGCCAGGACGTCACCACCATTCCCACCGTCGGCTTCAACGTCGAGACCGTCACGTACAAGAACGTCAAGTTCAATGTTTGGGATGTTGGTGGTCAGGACAAGATTCGTCCTCTGTGGAGGCATTACTTCAGTGGTGAGTATTTCTGGGCGCTCGAGATGTGCTGGCTATTTGACACTGCGATCTCGTGGTGTGGTGGGATTGCTTTGCTGACTTTTTGTAGGCACCCAGGGTCTTATCTTCGTTGTCGACTCGTGTGATCGTGTTCGCATGGACGAAGCTCGCCAAGAATTGCACCGCATCATCAACGACCGTGAAATGAAGGACAGTCTGCTCCTCGTTTTTGCCAACAAGCAGGATCTGAACGAAGGTATGCAGCGGCGCAAAGTCCTTGGAAGGGACCAGAATTCTTCTTGGATACAGGATCAGCTTGCTAACGTGTTACCTTCAGCCATGAAACCCCAGGAAGTCACTGAAGCATTGCAATTGTCGAAGCTCAAGGACAAGGTCTGGTACGTTGTGCCTAGTTGCGCTACCACCGGCGAGGGTCTCCTCGAAGGTCTCGCGTGGCTGTCAAACAACGTCAAGGCACCGCCTGCTGCACCGGGAAAGAAGTAAAGCCATACGCAAGCGCCACATAAAACACATCGGACCGACCACGCCGTTCCTCGGCCGGGGTGATAATGAAGGTATCGCAAAAAGGCAGTGTTCGAAGCGAGTTGCTGTCCCTCGACACCGTGCAATGCAGCTCCTGCATCATTGTTCTAGAATCGGAAGGAGGATTGGGGTGATGTGCGTACACTTGGCCGTGCGGGAGAGCATTATGGATCAGTCGGCATGAGCAGCCACATGGGCCTGGGCTGTATTTGGCCGTCCAGTCCCTCCTTGACATCATCAATCAGAAGGCTCAGATGTTGCAGGTCTTGCCGAGAGTGCCTCATGAGCAGCACGAGCTGGGACCATCGACATTGGGCATACCTATCCGAGCCCATAATGTCATGGCAGGGACGTCCAACGAAGCAGGAGGAGACAAGTGTCACAAGGACAGTGTAGGAGCCGTGCCTATCTACAGCGTGGTGTTTTTCTTCTTCTTCACCGAGTTCTTCCTTTTTTTACCTCACAATACCTTTTTCATTCTTCGAATTGCCTGTCCAAACCGACTATGAACCATCTTCATGTAACGTAGACAGTCTCCTTTTACTTACTAGTATTCTAATAATGTGCTCATGAGACTTACGTCTTCTATGTCGCTGTTCATGCTGATTTCCATGATACAATGGTCGGGCTTGTATGGGGACTCGGCACCGTTGTGCGTCTCGCATGATCAAGAGCGGCCACGTCTCACAACCTCCACGAGTCTGGCTAGTAAAACAAAGAGGTATCTTTGAAACCAAAAGGCATACCAAGTCTACAGATGTAAAGGTACCTCGCAAAACACGAGCGTCTTCGAACCGCTGCTTAACTCCAACGCTGTTAAACCAATCCAAAAAGTCGCGATAACCCATATTCCGAAACGTCTGACCGTCACTGCAGCACGTCACAGTCAACAAGTGGTGTATAACCATGCAAGCACAAATAAAAGCCTGGAAATCCCCCTCCCCTCTGGCCTTCTTCACCCGCAGAACCGCCATAATAGCCTGCACAGTTTGGCTGCGGGGTTTCTATTCCTTCATCCTCTTAGCCGGTCGCAGTAATGAATCGTCGGGAAGACCACTTCTCTTCGTCCCCGGTAAACTACTGGTTCTGATGTCGTTGTCGTCTTGGCTGACTCTGCGGTGGGGGTACTCGTTCTTGAGACCTTCAAAGGCGTTCATGCTGACGCGGTCGCCGGTGCTGAAGAAGGGTGACTGCAGGGCTTGGGCGGCGGTGAGGCGTTTGACGGGGTCGTACTCGAGGAGGCCGGAGAGGAGTTTGTAGCCTTCTGAGCCGAGGGATGAGAGGGGTGCGTTTGTGGTGGAGTTTGATGATGAGGAGGAGTTGTTGGAGGCGTGGTTGATGGTGTTGTAATACCACTTTTCGAGATTTGAGGTCGTCGGATAGCTTCGTGCATGATGGCTGCTGTGGGAATGGTGGTGATGTGAGCCCGAAGACGGTGGCTGGACTGTGCTGAGTTGATTGTACTCAGGCATCATCGGGAGAAGTGGCCATCGATCTTTGGTTGGCATTCCCATGATCTCGACAATTTTCTGCATCTGGTTCCGTTGGAAAGGCACCTGCTTCTTTGAGTCCATCTTGGCCTCCTCTCCCTTGAAGATTGGCCGGAGAGACAGCAATTCGGCGAAGATGCATCCGACTGCCCACATGTCGATGGCAGGCGTATAGTGATAGGATCCGAGAATGAGTTCCGGTGCGCGGTACCAGATAGTCACTACCACTTTGTCGCCACTGAACAGTGAGTGAAGAGGCTTGTCGAAGCGGCGAGCAAGACCGAGATCACCGATACGAACCTCTCCTGATGAGGTCACCATGATATTGGCGGGTTTGAGATCACGGTGGAGGACCCAGTTAGTGTGAAGGTACTGGCAGCCGTTGAGCAGCTGGAACATGATACTCTTGACCGTGGCTGGTGGGATAGGATGGCGTGGTTGTTGCGTGTGGTGGTGAATGATTTGTAGTAGATCGTGCTCGGCGTATTCGAACACCATGAAGATGCATTTGTCCTCCAGGATAATCTCAACGAGACGAATAACGTTTGGGTGTCCAAGTTCCGAACATAAGCTCATCTCACGGATAGCACTTTGTGAGATACCAGTGTAGCTGACCTGCTCTCCTTCCTTGTCGGGCTTGAACTTCTTGATAGCAACCTGGTTGCCGGCCTGCCTGCCGACGGCTTTGTAGACACGGCCATAGGTTCCACTGCTGATGAATCCTACAATGCGGTAACGGTCGGCAACTCGGACTTTGGGCGTGTAACTGCCGGGACGGTCTTCTGGGTGGCGGCGGTGGTAAGCATGTGAGTGAGACGGTGAGAGAGATGAGGTCGTGTGAGGAGGGTAGAAGGAGTTGGCACCGGGCCGAAGGCGGAGAGGCATGGCCTCGGGATGTGTAAAGTAACAGTGAGGCTATGATGGTGCAGGAGGATGGTTATGAGGCATGTCCGGGGTCGAACACGATGAGAGCTAGGGCAAATATGGGAGGCAAAGAAGCAAAGTGATCGTGTCCGGAACGAGCTTTCGTTGGTCCTGAGTCAAGGTGAGTGGCAAAGAGTGACGAAGCGATGTCGGCGAGATGAGATGAGGTGAGACGAGATGCAGCACAATGAAAGACAGGTCAGGAAGAAGGAAGACGATGATGAGGACAAGATAGCAAGTAGTGCAGATATGGAGACCAAGAGTTAATTAACGAGGACAAGGTTGAGGTGGAGTTCCACGACGGAAGGCCCTGAGTCGGGTAAAAAACGAAGATGCTGTCAGATCCGATCCGGCCGGGGGGGTCGTTAGGGGGAGGGAGGTGTGGAGATGGGGGACATGACGCATGTACAGGGGGTGAGCGAGCTTTCGATGAGTGGTGGATGCTCAATAATGAACGATGCAAGAAGAAGCCACAGACGGGAAGGAATAATGAAAGATCGGAACAATTTTGCTTGACGATGAATGGGAGGGGGCACATGATAGGGAAGATGCACGTACCGTCGAGCGCTGCTTGCGCACCTCGCTTCAACACTTGACCCCTGCCGCCGCTGCCTGGGCCTGAAGCCGCCGACGGGGGTCGTTAGGCTCATCATAAGCCTGCCTTTGTCGTGAGACTCCCAGAGGTTCACCCCAAGGGCTCCACGGTGTACGGGTCGACTCCTCTTGCTTTCTGCGTAATCGTCGTTGAAAAGCGGGGTGGAAGATGGGCGTATAGCCTGATGAGTTGGGGTTATTGTTCAAAAAGGCACACTTTCACCACACCACCCGCGCCTGACCGGTTGTCGCGTGTCTGCTCCTGTATGCGCGCTGCACCGGGCTGCATCCGCAAGCCCATGCACGTCCTTAGTGACAGATGCGCCCCTCGGAGATATCAAGGATGGTCAGTTCGTGGGAATGAACGTCTTGCCGGGAAGCTGGTCTTTGCTCGCGGCTAATGTCAGCGCTTGCGCCGTCCAACTGCGCTTGCCTGTACGGGCGACGTGCTTTCGCGATCGACGTGCCCAGTCGCTTCAACCCTTGAATGGGAGCAATATGCGATATACGATGCTCATGCAGTCCCAGCGGAAGAGCGCATATGACAGGCTGCCAGTGAGGGGGGATGCAAGCCCTGGCTTTGACCCGTCGACCTAATAGTCCCTGTGAGGAGTTGCAGACGATCACTTTGCACTGTTATCTGCCTCGCTGGGTCGTTGTGATGATCAATAAACACCGATTGTGGGGAAAGCGACTCAGTGAGGATGGGCCGACTCGGTTCCTGGATCCTGATGGTGCGGAGTCGCGCTGTGCTTGGCCGACTAGGTCCTATCCTCGAGAACGGAGGTGATCGCTGCCTGTGGGGTACACGGTGAGTAGATGGCGTCCCTTTCAGATAGGATAAACGTGTTGGCGCAATGATTTGAAGCGGATGCGATCGGGAAAAGGAGGCATGAGAGAGGTCTCGGCCGATATGCGCCGTGGCCGCGTGAAGCTGGATTTGGGGAACCTGGTTCCATGGCGGTTGCCGAGAATGACTAAGCACGCAGCAATGATTCCCAACTTTGGTGTTGACGCCGCTCAAGCTTCTACCTTTGCGCCGAGGCGAGGTAAGAGTCGAAAATTCGGATAAGAACAAGCTGAGGTGAACCTTGGATTAAGTTGACCTGAAAGGTCGCTTGCAAACGTCAAAGGCAAATCAGAGTAGCGCCTAAGGCTGTGACATAGTTCAAGCTTCTCAACTTTTCTTACTCTGTATCCGTACGGCGCTATCATCATAATGCTCCAAGTCTTTAGAATATAGATTTCTCCACAACACCACGAGAACCTCTTTATCGTGGTCCCAACTTCTCCAGCACCCTCGTGCCCTGCTCCTCCCACTCTGCCTTTGTCACCCACATGCTCTCCTTGTCCGCCATGATGTTGGCCAGCACCGCACCACCAAGGAACACCATGTGTCTCCTTCTCGGCGGGTCCTCTATCCGCACCTTGAACTTGCTCAACCTCTCCGGGTTGCCCTGCAGTGCCCGCGTCAACCACAGCTGCTTCAGCTCCTTCTCCAAACGGGAGGGCAGACCGGGGTACATGCTGCTACCACCGGAAAGCACAATTGCCTTGAAAAGCGATGATCGAATGTCGACATCGGCTGATTGAATAGTGTTGAACAGGAACTCGCCGAGACCGGGCGATTCGCTGTCGACGAGGTGAGGTTGGAACAAGCACTCGGGTGCCTCGAATCGCTCGCTACCGACACGGATGACACGGCCGTCGGGAAGGGTGTAGTCTTCGACCAGCACAGTAGTGTCCTCGCTCAGGTGCTTGTCGAGCTCGAGATCGTATGAGACGTAGCAGAGCTTCTCTTTGATTTGGCGCACGGTCTCGAAATCGGCGGTTCTGTTGAGTGCGTAGCCACGGCGCAGCAGCAGCTTGATGAGGTTGCGAGTAACATCACGTCCAGCGACGTCCAGGCGCTTGGTCAGGTGGTTGAGGACAACGGACTCGTAGACGGGGACAATGTGAGTGACACCATCTCCAGAGTCAACGACCACACCGGAGCTGAGACCTAGAGTACACGGACAAGCAGTCAGCAAATCGAACTGATTGTCAGGTTCCCTTCAAGATGTTGGACGGCACAAACCTTGGGCGTAAAGTGCCAAGACAGCTTGGATAGCGACGTAGACACCGCCAAAGCCGTAGCGATCGAACATAACCTCGCACATATGCTCTCTGTTCTTGAGGGGATTCATCGGCGGCTCCGTCAGCAAGATCTTCTGCCCCTGCGTATCGACCTTGAGCTTCTCCTTAAAAGTATAGTCCCACAGGTGCTGCATATCATCCCACTTCTTGACGATTCCGTTCTCCATGGGATAGCTGATCTGCAGCATCGTGCGGGCGGCGGCGGCCTCGTCACCGCACATGATGTCCTTGATGACGATGTCATTGTCCGTCTTCTCCTCGGATCGGAGGATGGGTCGGCCGACGATGGAGGGGAACTGGTGCTCGGGGAAGTTTTGTGCTGCGTAGCCGACTTTGAGGAAGCCGGTACCGCCGTCGAGGACTGTGGTTCGGAAACGAGCGAGGTCAGCAATGCGGCGCGGCAGGCCGGGGAAAGACCGGAGCTTCGTAAGAAGTCGGGCAACGAGAGAGGGTGAACATACCGATAGGAGGTGTAGTCATTGTGGCGATTGGCGCAGCGACGTGCGTGGGAAGCGGCTTGAGAAGTGCACGACGCAGTGTCCAGAGGAGGAGGTGCGCGGTGATGAGGGTGACGATGGATGCTGCGCAGCTGTGCTGGAGGTGGAGGTCGATGGTGGGGTTCCAGCCTCCTGCCGTTTCGCTGGTTACGTTGCCCGCTGTCGTCAGAGGCAGAAGCAGCAGCAGCATCTCAGTAGCTCCTCTCCGTGGGGTCACGTGGTACCCCGCGGTCCCCATCCTCGAAGACTCACTCCCGTCTAAGTCGCGCCTTCTTCACAAATGGCTCAATTTCACAGAAGTTAGTCACCTCATCAACAGAGGATCTGTAGCTTCGTCGTTGAGTAACGACTTGATAGCGGATATGTCGTCCTCACGCGGGCCGGAAGAGCCTATTCGCATCCTGCTCCTCAACCCGAACTCATCTACGGTTATGACTGATGGTATGGAAGCTGCTACAAAGAAGCTTCATCTTCCACAAGTGAGCACAGGTCTGCATTGATTCCGATTGCATTTCTAATGACGCTCTTAGTACGTCTCGATCTCAACTTACACGGCGCCATCCTCTTCGTCCCCAGCGAGCATAAACAATGACGCCGACATCGAAGCAAGCGCAGAAGCGGTCTTATCTGACCAAGCTGCCATGAAAGAGATCGAAAGCGGATATTATGACGCAGTTTTGATTGCGTGCTTCAGCGTTCACACTCTTGTCCCACACTTTGGCCAGAACAAGAACCTGGCCGTCACCGGCATT
The DNA here is from genome assembly GCA_021347865.1 of Sarocladiaceae sp. CBMAI 1973. Taxonomy (NCBI): domain Eukaryota; kingdom Fungi; phylum Ascomycota; class Sordariomycetes; order Hypocreales; family Sarocladiaceae; species Sarocladiaceae sp. CBMAI 1973. The sequence goes on from WNLN01000500.1 coordinate 7,959, forward strand.
TTCGAAGCATCTATCCTCACAGCATTTTCCGTCCTGAGCGACCCAAAGAGTAACGAGAAATGGGGTGTTGTCACCACAGGAAGGTTCTGGGAGGACCACCTCTCGCACGGTGCCAATCACTTCATTGGCCAAAACGAAGGTGACGCCAACAGCAAGTTCGCTGGTGTTGTCTCTACGGGCCTCACCGCGGGTGACTTGCACTCCGCCCCTGCGGCAGAGGTCAGGGTAAAGCTGAAGGCAGCGACGAAGAAGCTCCTCGATGCTGGGAATGTCAGATGCGTAGTCATGGGTTGCGGCGGCATGGCAGGGTTAGAGAAGATCATTCGAGAGACCGCTGTAGAAGTATATGGGGCGGAGGGAGCCGCGAATGTCTACGTCGTCGATGGAGTCAAAGCCGGCATCTTGCAGCTGGAACAGACTGTCAGGAGTAGAAGAGCATTCCGAAGCGGGTCTTAGCATAATCAATAGTCGTGTTTATCGTCTTCTAATTGCGAAAAGGGAAGCATTCTCCTTTGCTTACTCTCCATGCCGCGTGGATCACTCAATGTGACGAGAACGTCCCCAAACCTCATCGGCATTGTTCTTGCCTTTCGTCTCCGGCACTTTCCATGCCACAAACAGAGCGCACAGGCCAGCTAGCGCAGCAAAGACAAAGTACACCCAGCCATTGCCGCCCAGGGCGTTGTTGAGGGCCTTGTTGACGATGGGAAAGAATTGGGCCACAATGAAAGTAGCTACGTAGTTGGCCGCCAGACACCAGCTCTGTGTCGCACCGACTGCCTCTTGCCCAACGAGCTCCGAGGCCAGGATGAAGGGCACGGGACCGAGTCCGACAGCGAAGAAGCCGACGAAGAAGAGCACAGTAATGGCAGACAGGATTTTGATGCCGAAGATGATCGACAGAGCCAGCGCGAGTGCACTTGTGCCTTGACCAATGATGGAGATGAGTAGACATGTCTTCCGGCCAAGTCGATCAGGCAGTGGTGAGCATGCGATGGTGGTGATGAGATTGACCACGGAGATGAGGATGGTGAGCAAAGCTGAAGAAACTGGAAGAAGGTCCTTGAGGAGAGAGACAGAATACATGATGATCGAGTTGATGCCACAGAACTGCTGTGCAATCATGATGCCAACCACAGCAGTGATAGAGGGTCGATATTGAGGATCCTTGACCACGTCGAAGAAGCCAAGATGCTCAGCATGCTTGCCCTGCACCGGTGTGGGCTCTGATGGTCCAAGGAGGCGCTGCTCTTCACTTGCGCTCTCGTCTTCATCAGTCAAGCGGTCCCAGCTCTGCGTCTCCTCGGTGATGTCGAAGTTCTTGCCACGGATCCTCTGCAAGGTGACTCTGGCCTGCGAGCTTCCTCCGTGAGCGGCAAGCCAAGCTGGGCTCTCGGGAATGAGGAACAGACCCAAGCCCTGGGTGACAGCAATGAAGAGTCCTGTCGCCAGGATCCAGCGCCACGCACTTCCATGGCTCAAGAAGTATCCCAACGTTTGCGTTGAGAGAATGCCGACATTGATGGACACCTGGGTCATTGCGCCGAACAGCCCTCTTTCCTTAGGCGGCGAGATCTCGCTAATGTACAATGGGACGATGACAGTCGAGGCACCTGCGCCGACGCCGGCGACGAAACGACCAAAGACGAGCAGAGGAACACTTCCAGCGATGGTCTCAATCGCGGCACCACATGTGTAGAAGACAGCGGTAGCCTGCATTGCGGGGTGACGACCTCGGCGGGAGGACAGAGGCCCGCCCCCTAGAGCGCCCAAGAGACCACCGACTGTGAATGCAGCCGATACTGTTGCGAAAGCAGCTTCTTTCATCGGAATGCAGTCGGGTAGGAAGCCTGTCGGGTCCTGGGCTGGGTCATCGCGCATGAACAGGCTGCGAAGCGCCGACAGCGATGCCATGGACTTCTTGCGACAGCTGATGACATCTTCAGGCGCGTTGAGCTCGGCCTAAAAATCGAGATTACAGTCAGTACATCAATGGCCATGTCTCGAGAAGCAAGATGAGGTTGGACGTACCAGGTGAAAGCCGAACTGGAGCGAACCTAGCGTGGATACGAAGAGGAGTAGAATGAGGTACGGGCTGATGTCGTGCATGCATTGTCGCAGACCGTGATTCGCCATGGCTGAAGGCGACGTGAAGCTCCGTCTGCTTCAAGTTTGTCCGCGAGAAAATAAGTGAAGGAAGAGATTTGTGGACGACGTTCCCCTCGATGGGGTTGATGGTTGATGTGTCGAGGTTCGGTCATCGACCGACCGCGGCGGCGACCCGGAGCTTGCCATGCGACGGGGGTTGCGCAAGCTTCCATTCCGTGAGGTAGGACCGCATCTACCCTGCTCCTCCAAATGAAGCCACTGCGCGACCATGTTCGCATGTCCTACCACCATCGCAGATGCACTGACTCTTTTTGTTTTTTTTGTTAATGTCTGTGTCTGGATAAATTAGTCACACACTGGTAAAGAACAAGAATGCTGAAATGAGTCGCTTTAACTGGCCTGCTACTCGTTTAATCGCCTGAGATAGGTGACCTTTCCGTGCTCCGCCCAACACTTGATTGCTGTCTAACTCATCACAACAGCTTACGGCCAGGGTTAGGGTTATGTCTTGGACTGGAGCTCTGTGATGCCTCGACACCATGTAGTTGTAGACGATGCCGTCGACAACCAGATCTGAGTGCAGAGGCCCTCTCTAGTATGACTCGCGGGTGTTGTGAACGAGCCAGGCTCCAAACGTGCTGCCGTCGTCGCTATGCGCGCCATCAGCAAACTGACCGTGAACGTCGTGGTTACGCCAGCTCTCTGAGAGGCTGTACTTTGTGAAATAATCACTGTACTGCCGGCCGTAAGGATCATCCGTAATGGTACCAACGTATGTAGTCGCATCCTGGACCGTCACTGCGCCAAATTCTTTGAGCGGCAGGGGCTTGTAGTTGCTATCGCTTGTGGAGAAGTGCGTCCAAAGATCTGTATTGGGTCTGAATAGGAGGCGCAATTCCCCAAGACCCCGGAGAAGCGGCTTCGTACTATTGAAGTACGTCACCCGAGAGAACGCGTGCAATCCGGTCTCCCCGTCGCGGAGGAAGAAGTACTGTGAGAGGGTTTGAATGGTTGTGCCGAAGCGATCTGCCATAAACATCCCAGCATACCTACTCTGTGCCTGTGGAGTCCTTGCCGCGGACAAGTTGGAGCTCGGCCGTAGCGCCAGGCGTCCAGATTCCCGAAGGGGTGCACGAGTCAAATCCGAGTAGAATCCCCTGCCGGTGCTGCCACTCTAGGGACCAAGTAAATCTTGTCCATCAAGTGTTACTTCGGTGATGTGGCCACTAGACTTATCTAAAGCAACAGCAAGCCGGTCGTTGGCGATGCTGTAATGAGTATCGTCCTCGCTGGTCATTAAAACTGCCACCGCCGGGCTCACGACCACCGTCCAAAGGCAGAGCATTCGAACGCTGAAATATGGCTTCATGGTGAAAGCTGTGCCACCTTCTAAAATATATTGTGTAAGCTACTCGAAGCAAACTTAGCGTAACTTCGGGGCCGTGTTTCTCTCCCTCGGGTTTACATTCCAGGCCATAGTAGTCATAAAGACACTGTAACCGGGGTCGCAAGACAGCAGCAGCTTACACGCATCCAAATGACGCAAATGCTCGGCACTTGGAAGGCACACACCAAATGCGATGTCTCATTCGTGGAATCATCATTTGGAGCTACTCAAGTATCGAGGAGCCTGGGGCGGGGATTTCCTATTATGGGCCAGACACCCACTAGTCGGGTCAACGCACGCCGAGCTAAGCAGATTATATGCAGCTCATGGTGCTTATTGAGTGGGATTCCGGGGGTGCGGGGGGAGTTGCCCTCGTGGAGAAGCTTGACATATATCCGTAGGTTGATTACTTCACGATTCATAAAGCGAAGTCTCTTACCTATAGCAGGGCCACGAAGTAACAAGCTTCCGGATAATGACGTGGCCTCTGGAGATCAACCCCTCCGCTGCGCATAGGCCAACGTTCTGGGTTCCATCTCCGACGCAACGTAATATGGAGGCCTCGGACCCTGGTCGCGGATGATGTCTACGTGCATGTTAGCATCAGTATCTCCGCTTATACGCTGCTCAAAGTCGGTATACAATACACCGATGATAAATTCTACCACGGGATCAAGCTTTATCTGGTTTGGCAGGTTCTTAATAACCTACGGACGGTCACTCTTCCATGACCCTCACTTTGACTTCTAGACCCTAGACGGTGACCGAATGATTCTTTGTCTCCCGTTCGTCCTCCATCTGACCGAAACACAATGGCCCCCCGCAATGTCGTCCTCGCCGTCCTGTCTCTAGCAAACGTTGTCGCTGGCAAGTGGATTGTCCCCGGTGCCCGATGGTACGATACGGACGGCAACCTCTTCAATGCCCACGCTGGTGGGCTCAGCATTGACCGTGAGACGGGTAAGTTCTTCTGGTTCGGCGAGCACAAGACCGAGGAGCAGCCCGAAGGTGGCGGCATCTCCGTGTATAGCTCTGATGATCTGGCCACCTGGGAATCCCACGGCCTCGCCCTGACCCCTGAGGAGGGGCACGAGTTTATCTCCCCCGAAAGTATCATCCAGCGCCCCAAGGTCGCCTACAGCGATGTTGATAAGAAGTATCATGTAAGTTGGGCTGTCATTCGACTCAGTCAGCCGATATCTCTACTGACAAATAACTAGATGTGGTGGCACGCCGACGATGACAAGTACAGCCTTCTGCTTCAAGGCCACGCCACTGCAGAGAACATCGCTGGCCCTTACGAGTTCGATAAGGCTGTGGCCCCTCTGGGCAACTGGTCCCAAGACTTTGGACTCTTCACTGATTACAAAGACGGTCGTTCTTACGCCCTCTACTCGAACGGCGATAGCGTTGAAGGCCGTGACAACTACATTACTAGCTTCAATGATGAGCTTACCGATCTTGAGGAGGTGGTGTACCGCTGGGACAAGTTCGACCTTGAGGCCCCCACGATTATCCAGACTGAGAAGAGCTATTATGCGCTCATGAGTCATAAGACTGGCTACCGCCCAAATAGTATGTACATTTCATGCCAGTCAATGATCAAGGTGCTGTAGCTAACGTGATCAATCATAGACGTTGTGGCATTCCGTGCGGATAAGCTCTCCGGCCCCTGGTCGCAGCCCTTTTTCGTAGCGCCCGCCTACACCCGAACTTTCAGCACACAATCTGGCTTTTCTTGGAGAATCAATGGCACTAAGCAGGTTACATATCTCTACATGTCTGATCAGGTACGGTCTACTTAAAACGTAGCCCTCGATCAGAAAGTTAATGGATACTAGTGGGATTTGAACTCCGTTTGGGAGAGCCGCAACGTCTGGCTACCTATGGAAATCGATGATGAGGAGGGCTCTCTGAAGGTTCTCTGGCACGATATTTTCGACCTCGACGTGTAAGTACCTCTCCATACAGGGCTAGACCTTTGCCATACCTACCTTGCTAATATCTATTCTTAAGTGAAACCGGCGAGTGGTGGCCTATTCAAGGCAAAGAGTACTATGCAAAGCACGCCAGCTTGACCGGAGATGCCTTTCTTCAAGAAGCCGTGAGTTTGCCAACGCTCCTCCGCTACGAAGACATGTAGTAACATGAGATCACAGAACTTTGCTAGCTTCAACCGCATTTCCACGGGCATTTATGGCAACGACAGCAGGGCTGTTTTTGAGGTCGAAGGCTCAGGCGAAGACCAATGGGTATCGTTCTACCATCAAAGTGAGTTGCGCCGACCTGCATGCCTAGCAAAATGCGTAGCTCGTTGCTAATACCAAGGCCCTAGACACTGACGATATGGGTTTTGGTGACCAACGTAAGTCAATGAATGCCTGCTTCTTTATAGTTCACTAACCACAGTCCCCCAGCCATGGGCCAACCTGACCGCATCAACGGGACGTGGCAAATTCGCCGCATTAGCAGCGTCGTCGTCAACGACGATGAGGAGGTCCATACTCTATATCAAAAGGATACACACAAGAGCATCTTCTTGTCAACTGCCCTCAAGCTTCCCCTTAAGAAGGGAAAGAACACTATTTCCGTTGGCGGTCTAGACAACGGCCACGATGTCAAGGGCGCTGACCTTGACAAGATCATTGTCTACCCACCTGAGGGCAAACGCTGCCATAAGGATCCTCGTTAGGCAAGGCACATACCGAGCTAAACTAATATTTCTCCTGGCCATCAAGATCCTACGCATAGGGGCTTAGAGTGTATAGTTTAGCTCACGAAAGCCACCTAAGGCCGACGACAACTGGTGCGTGAGAGCCTGTCCCCGGCAAGGGTAGCCCGCATCTAGGTCCCTTGCACCTGTAGACTGGCAGCCAGTCGTCACGGCCTGACTATAATGACTATTACCTCTTTTCTCTAATTGTAGGTCGGATCACACTTGACAGTAAAGCG
>WNLN01000501.1:0-14250 GCA_021347865.1 Sarocladiaceae sp. CBMAI 1973
CTGGAGATTGCTTACATTGAGGCCATCTCAGCCATGGACAGGTTGACCAGCATGAAGCCCATCCAGCAAATGAAGTACATCCAGATGACACCGGCGGTTCCTCCGTTGATGAGACCAATGGTAGACACACTACTCGTCACGAAAGGAGTCAGCTGATATCCTTTGGATTCAAGATATTGCAACTTTCTGTATTGCGTCCATACCTCAGTGAGAACTCCCATGATGCCATGAGAATCATAGAGAAGCCAAAGATGGACAGGAACCGGAAGTTCCTCTTCATCTCTTGCGCCTTGCCCATACGATACATGTCGGCGCGATCCTGGGCATTGCCTCGCTTCTCGTCGATGCCATTGCCATCGTCGCCCACGTCAACGGCGGCATCGTAGGCCGAGAGTGTCTTGTCGTCCGTCGTCGACATTGTGCTTTTCCTCTGTTACTCTCGTGCTTTTAATTAAGAAGGAAACGCCAGCCCGGCGATAGTGAGAACGACTGAAAGGTATCGGTGTGGAGAGTAAGGAAGACGACAAGCAATGTTCTAGAAGACAGAAGAGAAGCAAGCACGAAAACTACCTCAGGGTGAAGTGAGACAACAAGGTGACGCCGATCGATCGATTATCTGAGGAGAGAAAAATAAATGGAAGGGTTCATTCCAGATGGTGGGAAAACCCTGCAGGTCGAGAGCATGCATGCAACTTGCATGCGCTCAACACGCGAGCGAGGAGAATCTCTTTCAGTAACAATGCAACCTTGCATCCATCCAATCAATCGATCAACCCCTGTTACTCCTCGGCCCAGCGGCCGCCACTCTTTGCCTTACTTGCGTAAGTTCATCGCTCGGTGGTGAGCCGAGTAATCAATACTCATACGTTAGGGAATTGTCTTGCTCCATCAATCCACATCGCGCGGAGCATGCATTGGACAACTTGTTCGAGCAATGTCCAGACAGTTTTTAGCGTCCTGCTGAGACCACAGTTTCAAGGGTCCGAGATCAATTCGAGCCAAGAGCGAATCCGCACGGAGAGAGGCAAAGTATACTGCAACTTTGGACCCGACCCGGTCCATCCAGGCCGATGTGACCTTGCAGGACGACCACCCAATTGGGCCATTTCAGGCGGGTAAGACGGTAGTCGCGCCGGTCAGGGGTCGGGGGGCGTTCCATGACAGCCGATAGTTCTGGCGGACTCGGTTGTTCTACCCAGCCAAGCCAAGGATGGATGATTTGCGACTTGCCGCACGGGATGTGGGTTCTGCAGCCTTGGACAGCCCATGTCAGCTCTTGTGTGTATGCCTGATGGGCCATCTGAACGCAGCACTCGTACAGACCACCAGAGCGATTAAAGGCTTTCTAGGGGTACTCGGCACAGTACATTCTAAAAGGCGAGGCAATTTGTCCAACATCGATCGACCTGGCCCGTCCCGCAGTTGTGTCAGGTAAGGTAGTATTGCGCAGTTGGTTGTTTGTTAGTCTTACAAATTAGTGCCAAGTCGCCTGAGTGACACCTGCTTGCTTTGGGGTGAGATAATTTTCCGGGACTAACTGAACTCTAAAATACAGAGCACAGGCCACAACGAATATGGTTTTACAACTAGTTTGTTGCTTCAGACTAAGCAAGCCATGACGGTGGGCGTACTGACCAGAGATTTGTAATAGTTTCTTGTGCCATGCATTCCGAGGCAAGACTCTTTCAAGTTTGCTAGGTGAGGTATTCCTCAGAGGATCCTGGTCTGTGGCGTTTTACCTTTGTTGGTGTAGCACCCCTGCGCATTACATACTCTGCTACCCCCCGGCAGATATGGTACTAATGTTGTCGTGCTGCAACTGGAAGTCATGGGCTATCAGGTAACAAACCAACAACCACATTCCCCGTGAATTGTCCATGTACCAGGTCCTTTTGCTCGAGGATGTCTAGTCGACTTTTTACTCACCGTAGTCGAGTACGACATGTACGAGTTTGCCTCGCAATAACACCCCCCTGCACTAGCCTGTTGGAGCAGAGGCTTTCGTACCCATCCCTGTGCATATCATGCGCTGATCAATGGCCTCGGCGATTGTTCTTGCGCACGCAACCCCCTGAACGAAATGGGACTGGCCTCGAGACTATGGACAGAACGATGGAAGGAAGCCCCGTGTATGGTCCAACGCAAACTTTGCGTATGCGGCGTGTGTGATTGAATCGCAGAGAAAAGTAAGGTTTTCGGGACTGGTCTGGTAAGTTATGGTAGGTAGCATCGTGTTGGGTGTCCATATGTTTGCCATCCTCATAATGAATGCAGGAGCGATCTGCATAAGTCATCTTCGTTCACCTTGACCCGTATGCTCAACACTACAATCACTTGTCATGCATATCCTCATCGTCGTTTTCTCCCATTGACCCAAGCTCCCGGTATCAGCCCCGTTCATCAAGACCCACGAGGCACCTCCTTCGGGTTCCAAGACAAAAAGAAAAGAAAGGACGACGGAAGAAAGTGATCACCGGCCGAAAGAAACCTCATGGCAGGAGATGGCATGAGCGAGGGCTTCTCGCCCGTCAGCTTCAACGACCACGCCGGCAACGTTTGGATCATCACCATCCTTTCCTTGGTCTACAGCAGCACCGTGGCTGCCGTCAGAGTGTACACGAAGTTGCGCATGTATGGCATTGATGATTATCTCATTGCCGTGGCGACAGTGCTGCATCTGGCTCAGGCGATTGCGCTCTTCGTCGCCCTGAACAACGGTTTCGGGAAATTCAACTCTATCACGAGCAAAGACCAGTGGGCAACATCATCAAGGGTTTGTATTTCTTCGCTCCTCGGGGACAGCCAAGTTCATCTCGAACAATGGCAATGAATGGACAATGCATGGCTGACGAAAAGCGAAAAAAACAGTCGTTCCTCGCAGTTCAGGCCATGTGTTTGCTGATACTCGCCCTCGCCAAATGTTCCCTCCTCGCGCTCGTCCTCCGCATCATCGGCACAAGGACAGGCAAGAGTCGGCCTGTTTGCCTGACCCTGATGGCTGTGAGCGGTATATGGGGGATCGGGTCCATGGTGGGAATACTGGTCAACTGCCACAGCAAGACGCTTCTGACGCCTGATAACGTCAAAGAGTGCCCAAGCCAGGTGAGCCAGTCCGAGCTGCTATGCGCTTAGACTTCTCCTTCCAGAGGGGAATCCTAATTTGCTAACGATTTGCACTTCCAGGGCACTCGCTGGGTAGTCATCACAGCCATTGACCTCGCGACCGAATTTCTCACATGGCTTCTCGTCGCCTTCCTCTCCTCCACGGTCAACATGTCCCTGAAGCGCAAGATTGAGGTCGTGCTCGCCTTCTCCTTCCGTCTGCCGCTCCTCGTTCTCTCCATCCTGCACTATACTCAGGTCGACAAATACCAGTCCTCAGCCGAGCCGCAATTTGCCGCAGCCAATAGCGCGCTCTATCTCCAAGTCATGGTCCTCTGGTCTTTCATCTCCGCGACCATCCCAAATCTAAGAAACTTCATGAAGTCATTCTCCATCGGTATGGGACTGCCAGTGACCTTCAGTATCAGCGGCTATGGTTCTGGCAACATGTACGCCATGCACGCAATGTCCAAGAACAAGTCAAAGGCGACAGGATCCGCGCTGAGGGGCACAAATGGCGGCGTCAGCTCGGCCACTGCCTCGCAGTCTCGTCCTGGGGAGGGGTCCGGTGCCTGGAGGCCAGATACCACTTCGCGCACCAAAACGACCGTCCAGCGCTCAGAGAACAGGGACGATATATCTGACGGTGGTGATGGGCGCAATGGCAGCCAAGAGCTGATTATCAACAAAGCAGTGGACTGGACTGTGACTTATGAGCGAGGTTAAAATACGGGAATGGTACGCGATTTTGCATGGCTATGCACGGACAGGGCAATGGGACACCGGAAGGACACATCAATAGAAAGATATATGTATATATGGATAGATGCTTGATCGCTCAACTGTAAATCCTTCAATTTATCAACTGACCATCTGCCACAAATGCCTGCATGGCCATCTTGGAGAGATGCGGGAAACGAAACACATCATCTACAGTACTGCAATCATCGCACTTCGTTCCAGCAAGGGTTGCACCACACAAAAGGGCACAAAAAGCAAACCACCTACTCGTACGTGACAGTCGGATCCGCGCGAGTGGGGTGGTCCCTGGATCAGTGGATAAGCCTGAGCCGAGCGAACAAAGTTACAGTCTGGCCTGTAGATCCTTGCTCACCAACCAGTCAAATCATGCAAGAGAAGTGTCGTTTGACAGGGGTTAGTCGAAGGATGCTAGTTCAATATAGTGCAGCCGGATCCTTGTCCTGCGCCCGGCCGAAAGTGCCGCTTCCAGGTCGATCTAGAAGACGCCAAGAGATTGGCAGAGGCAGAGACCCCGAGAGAAACCGAAGTTCTTACCTGTTTTGTCGAAGAGTTATTGGTTTTGTTATTACTATCGCTGCTCAGTATTACTGTTCTCATTCACTATTAACCGAGATAGTCTTACGTCATTAGGCCTGTGACAATTATTAGCCATACGAGCTAACAGCAGGTCTTTTCCCCAGTGGCGCATTTGCTCAGTCAAGGGCCTTTCTTGCACGCCCACGGCATTGTGGCCATAGCGATGCAGTAGTGTTGCAACCAAGCTCAGCAGACTCAATTTACCCTGAGGACTTTTTACTGCTTCGGTAAGCACGGAGTTGAACAGGCCTTGCAATCGTCCATCCAGCCACAAGGACTCATGAAGACTTCTCCTGACGTCCGTTGTGTTGACCACAGCCATGGCAGGATAGATCCTCTCTGCGACCACCACGTTGCCCGTGTCGATCCCGAAACAGGCGGCCAGCCAGGTCAGTCGATTGACGCCATGTCAGACATCGTCTTGCGCGATGCGCGCTACTCGGAACTCCCCGAGATCGCCCACGTCATGGCTCGCGCCTTCTGGCACGACAACCTCTTCGGCGACCTGATCCATCCGCATCGCGGAGCTTACCCCGACGATATGGACCTGTACTGGCTTCGCCGTTCGCGTGTCAGCTTCTGGAACTGGCGATGGCGGTTCCTGGTCGCTGTGAGCAAGAACGAAGAGGGAAAGGAGGTCATCGCCGGGGTTGCGCAGTGGGCGCGACTGGGTGATGGTGGCCGGGCCATGGACCTCTACACATTGGATCCGCGTAAGCTAAACTCGTCGATTCGATCTCTCCATGACAAAGTGAACTGATCGTAGTCATGTAGGAAATCTGCTCGCGCCCCTCTCTTCCTTCGCCATGAGAATACACAAATGGCTCTGGCCTAGCCGCGCAGCCGACCCCAACGAGGAGGACATCATCGAGCGAGCGTATCCCTGTTTCGATAAGATCTGGGATGGAGACCGCGCCGAGTCGTGGTATCTCGACCAGCTCACCGTCAAGCCGAGCTTCCAGGGCCGTCATGTCGGCCAGCGGCTCGTGCAGTGGGGTCTTGAGAGGGCACAGGCGGACGGCGTCGTCGCGTCGGTCGTGGCCGCATTGGGGACGAATGGCTTCTACCAGAAGTGCGGCTTTGATGAGCAATGGGGTTCAGCAAGAGACGGGATGGGGAATCCGCTGAAGGATGTTGAGGGCGCAGATATCTTTTGGAGATGGCCGAAGCAGGTGAAGTGAGACTGGCGACGTTCTTAGGTCATCATTAGCGCTGGTGGTTATTTCAGTGACTACCGGAATGGGGATTTCGCAACTGACGTGAACTCTAACCTGTACCTCACATTGCACATGCCTTGCCCATGAGTAGACCACAATGTTGGTTTCGCGAGCCAGAACTCCTTCGAATGCTCAACAATTTCAGAGGCAAAAAAGGCTAGTTCTTTCATGCGATCAATGCCACAAGCGGAAACAAAAAGTGAGCTTGCCTGCTGGAGTCAGAGCTTGATCTGTGAGCTGATCGACAATAGTGCGACCGTAGGCAGCCGTGCTTTCATTGCATGCGACGAGGTAGACCTGTACATGCATCAGATGCCCTGTTCCCTCTCCATAGTATCGCCCATTCTCTAACACCAAAGAAATACAGGAGATTTGCCAGTATGAGTATACCATCACTGCAAGTGGCTCCGAAGGGACATTCTGGACCGCCTCGACGACAGCCCAGCAACAAGCAACAACTTCAGGCCCTCGTTCTCAATCGGAGGCTTCACCGAGCTCAGAGGACTCCAGCAACGCCTCTCAAGGACTTCTCACACAGCTGGGATACTCTCAAGATAGCCACACGGGAACCATGGGATTGGTGGCTCAACTCGGGGAGCTGGGCGGCATCTCCAAAGCACGCAATGAGACTTCTCGCAATGACAATGCGGCGCACTATTACTTCAGTCTTATCAGGCAAATACCAGCTCGCAAACCTGTCAACATTCTTGTGGAAACTTTCTTCGCAAACGTCGCATGGCAGTATGACATTATTGATGAGCCAATATTTCGGACCCAGCTCTCTGTCTGGAATCAAGTTCCGTATACGACACTGAAAGAATGCCCTGGCTCCTTGCCCACAAGCACTCGAGCCTTTCCAACTTTACTCCTCCAGGTTCTCGCCCTGGCGTTGCTTTACGTGCCTGTTCAGGCCGATCAAGCTCTGGAGGATCTGAAGTATGCTCCCGGTATCGAATTCGCCGATTTGGCTGCGGACTATAGCACCGCGGGAGAGCAGATCATGACTACGCTCGGGAGTCGGGAAACATCAATGATCAAAGTACAGGCTAGGCTCCTGGAAGCGTGGTTCAAAAAGAGCATCGGCTCTGTGATTGAAGCCTGGCACTTGGTAGGGAGAGCCGTCCGAGATGCCCAAGAGCTCGGCTTGCATGGCCAGGCCGTTTGGGGGGCAAACACGCCGGGTGAGTCACTACTCACTCCTCCGCCTGATCTCATGATGGAGAGAAGACTGTGGTTTGTTTTGCATCTTTGGGATGCACACATGGCTATCGTTCTTGGAAGGCCAATGGCAGCCAAATTGGATCCGAGAATCGTCACACCGACCAGCATCATGGCAGGGTCATCGTTACCGGACGACTCGACATTGGTGCCAATCGAGGTCATACTCCATGGTTATCATACTGCCTACAAGTATCTTCAAGATATCCACGACCTTGACGTTACAGCCAGTGACGCACAAGAGACCGTTCAGATGATTCACGATGCTGTTGTGAGCAATATCTCTCAGCTTCCAAAATGGGTTACCTACCCAAGCCCAGCACTGGATGAGAGACTTCCGTGGCTTCCTGCCGCGCGCGAGACCCTCACCACTGAGGTCTACTTTGTATTGCTGGCTTTGCATCGACCTTTCTCGACATCGGCTCCTACAAGTCGCAGGGAGGCCCTCATGGCTTGTCTGCAGATTCTGCAGGCACAGAGCAGGTTGTTCAATCTGGCCGGGCCTGAGACTCACATGAACTTCATACTCGTCTTCTCTACGTTCGACGCGATGGTCTTCATCGCTTCAATATACATCCAGTTCCCCGGCCAAAACTTGGATCTCTTGCCGGAACTGTCGGCATGCATGGAATGGGGTCTGGCCAGGCTGAATGCGATGAGTGCGCGCAACGTGATGGCAGGATGTGCTTTTGGCGTAGTCCAGGTGCTTTCCCAGAAGATGTCAAGATGTGTCTCTCCTCTTGGTCGTTTACCTTCAGATGGCAACAGGCCAAGATATGTGCACACTTCTATCCAGACCACGAATCTGGGAGGCCACTACAGACCAGAGGTTGTGCACAACGAACCCGGTCTGGACAGCCAGGGATTACAACAGCCACTGTATGACATGGTTTTTCGGGACTTGTTCGGAGAACATTACATTCCTGAGATTGGAGACCCGACTGCCGCTGAGCTGGAGCTGGGGAAAGACACATCCAATTACCCGTTTTGGGGGCTGATGGACGAGCTCACATAATGAACACGCTATTGATTGGCCGTCAGCAAGCCATTAACATCGGTCAGAATCTCAGATTGAACCCCATCTTTGCATGAGTACACAAACTACATTAGTCTATCACCACCACATGAGAACTGCTCATGTCAGGCATCGAGACATTACAAACTTCTTGCGTTGTCTCATGGCGACGCAAATCCCAGCATTAGAAACGACTCAGGTGCGACAGCTTAACGCCGATGGGCCGAGAGGAAGCCCTTTGTCAACTCAGTTACTCGGACTAGAGGCGCCGCGCGTGAAGATTATCATGTTTCGGCGATCGACATCCATTCCAGCGACGCCGCGAATTTGTTTCGGCGATGGCGTATACACGTCTTAGAAGATGCGCTGCACTCGAGGATAATTGTGGGTATCTTCTCCGTCTTCCCCGACGGCAATAGCAGATCCAGCTCTTGTTCATATAGCACTAAACCTTACTTCTGCAAATGTGGGAACCATCACCGAACACACTGAACTGGTGGACCTCAACGCCGAAAGTGGCGCTTGGGAATGCGAATGTGATGTCAATTCGCCCGAAAACATAAGCTGGGACCTGTCAAACGCCGAATGGCCAATCAAAGGTGCGACTTGTAGCAGCTGAGCTCCTGTTAATACTTCGATAGATGTGAAGGGTACAGTCAAGTATAAATCCTCATGTGAATGCTGCATCTTTCGCGATCACATCGACCTCAACTCAAGCCCACACTTCTCAACAACATCAATTCAGATCTATCTCTTTACAAAACTCATTATGGTCGGACATGGACGCTACACTACCGAGAAGGTGACCTATCCTTCCCACGGGGAGACGGTCGCTGGGATCCTCTACCGGCCCACCAATGTCTCCAACCCTCCTGGAATCGTCCTGATCGGACCATACTCGTTCGTCAAAGAGCAAGCACCCTTGCAATATGCAACTAGGCTGGCAGATGAGGGATATGCGGCCTTGATCTTTGACCCGCGAACTGTTGGCGAAAGCTCCGGAACGCCGCGACGCCTGGAGAATCCCAAGATGAAGAACGAAGATGCCGTCTCAGGACTCGACTATCTCGTTAGCCGAGGCGATGTAGACAAGTCCAGCCTCTACCTTGTTGGCATTTGCCAAGGTGGCCCCGAGTGTCTGGACATTGCTTCGTACGATGACAGAGTCAAGGGAGTGGCGTCGGTCACTGGTTACTTCCGTGACGAAGAGACGGACATCTATATGATCTGCGCAGGCTGCGTCGCGTGGGAGCCTGGTGTCGACATTTCATCGTTGAAGATGCCTACTCCGGAACAAGGAGCTGCTCTTTACAAGGCACGCCTTGAGCGAGCCAAAGAAGCCAAGGACCTCTACGACCGTACCGGCGAGGTGCTGTATCAACCACTAGTCGATCCAAAGGCCGCCGACCCGGACGTCGGAGCTCTTGCTGGTCTTCCAGGGCCTGTCACGTGGGCATGGTATGGACCATGGACTCTCAAGAACTTCGAGAACCGTTACGCCGTGATGAGTGATCTCGACCACTTCAGCTACACTACCGTTCCGGGTGTCGCAAAGTTGAACAAGCCAGCCCTCGTCATCCATGGCGACAACTGCATGAATGGTGCTGCAGCTAAACGACACTTCGAGTCCATTCCCACCGAGAACAAGAAGCTCATTTGGGACAATGATGTTTCGCACTTTCAACACTACGAGCAGCCGGATGTTATTGACCGGAACGTGGGCGAGATTGCGAGCTGGTTCGAGCAGCAAAGGAAGTAGAGGAATAGTATCCGAGAGTAGCTCAATAAAGTTGCAGTTATGCTTATGTTCGAACTTGACAAAGCCCCAATGAAGCGACAAGGACCTTTCAGTCGTCAACTCTCTGTTTCAGTGAATTGACTACTCATCTGCGTTAGTATGCATAGAGGCGGTGCATGATACGAGCTGCCGAATCTGGCCCATGACTGCAAAGCTGACTCAGATATGTTGCAGTTTGCATCTTTGATCACGGTCGCCGCGGTCAAGGGCAGACAGTCAGTCCATTACCAACACATCAGAGGATCTTAGGAACAACCCGCAGCTAGGCTCAATGTTTTTGCAGCGAATAACTATTTGTAGCTCTTGTATCTCCTTAAGCTCTAGACTTTTGCATGGCTGGCCGTCCCTTTTCAAATCTTCTGATTAGAGGCCCTGACGAGCCAGCGCTGATCATCCTACTTCCCCGCTACCAAATTCCCTGATTCTACCATGGCCTCTACCACAAACATTGTCATCACGGGCGCAAATCGAGGTTCGTTGCTCTCAAATCTCAAGGCATTGATAAGATAGTTCCGCACTCTCCAATCAGGCAATTTCATTCCTCGGTCTGAATAGTTGTCTCGTAGGTCTCGGCAAGACGCTCGTTGCACATTATCTCGCTCGACCGAATTACGTCGTCATTGGAAGCGTTCGTAAACTCAACGGTGCCAATGTCGATGAGCTCAGGTCCCTGCCAACGGCAGAAGGCACCAAGCTTATTGTCGCCAACAGACCCATTCGATGTCGCGAAAGAACTTCGAAGTCAGGGGATTGACAAAGTTGACATTGTAATTCCTAATGTAGCAATCACAGGACCACAGATGCCTATGGATCGCGTCGATCCTCAGAAAGTAGCAGAGGTGTATTTAGTCAATGCTGTCGGTCCTACGTACCTGTTCCTGGGGCTGAAACCGCTGATGGACAATTCTGCAGCACCGAAGTGGATGGCGATCAGCTCGGGTGTCGCATCAGTCTCCGACTTTGAGAAGTACGCGGCTTATAAGATGTATCCGTACAACGCATCTAAAGCGGCTCTGAATCACTTCACCAAGACGATCTACGTTGATTATCCTCATATCGTGGCCTTTTCCATCTCACCAGGGTAAGAGTCTCTTCTGCTAGGTTGTTGGAAATGCGACGTCGAAGCAGCAACTGATATGCTTTGACGCACAGGTTCATGGGGACAGACATGGGACAAGGAGCTGTGGTAGCATATGGCTTGGACAACCCGCAATTTGATGACGTCGACGACATTGCTCGACGTCTCATGGGACTAGTAAGATGCCCTTATCTGGCTTTACAGTTCAAATCATTAATCTTATTAGCTGGACGAGACCACGCGGGAAAGACATTCTGGATTATTTGTCAACTACGACGGTGCGATCATCTCTTATTAACTACTCAGAGCTACTAGTAGCAGAGAGACTATCTAGCTTCTAAGTGAAACATAATAGGCGCCTACTACACAGGGCCGCATAATGCGCGCGATACTAAGAGTATTGTTTTTTTTTAACCACGATCCTGCATTTGAGTAGGCATAGAGACTTCTAGCTTCAAGAAGGAAATCTTACTTGCGTCTTGGTAACCTCAGCCTTAGGGATGTGCTTATGAACGCGCCGATACACAGGCCAAGTCATGTTTAGAACTTAAGAGGGGCATTAAAGCTCTGGGTAGATTGATAAGACGTAATATATTTACGGTAGGCTGCACTTCTAGCTTCACTCCATGGGATACGGAGTGTGTGGAGCCTCTTGGCTCTGTGGGACCTCTTGGCTTTATGGATCTCTCAGCTTTGTAAAGCTTCTTGGCTTTATTGAACCTCTCAGCTTCGCAGAAGTCCTTAGGGTGGGACCTTCTCATAGAACCACTTTCTTCTTTCAGTGTGACCTCAACCAACACGCAGACATTCTCTGCATTCCTGATCAGGCTGTCTATACAGACGCCCCCTCAATATTGGGTTTGTTGGGGGAGGGGAAGCGGGAAGTATTCTTCGCTTCCCCGTGGCTAATCCTGTCTTCTCTGTTTCCCCTCTTTCTCCGGCGCTTAGAAACAGCTCGAACGAAGTATATAAAGCTAGGAGTGTCCGTCTTAAGTCTCTTCAGAAACTCTCTCTCTCTCGCTTCACACATCAGCCACACACCAGTCTTCACTTTCACCTACCCAAATCTATCACTTCTCGAACGTCAACAAAATGCGTGTCATCTCTCTCGTAAGTCCCCTTGTATTTTAAATGAGTCACATAGCGCTTGAGACTAATATTTAGCCTCTAAGTTGGGTACTCTCTGTGCCTTCACAGCCACTATTACCGCCTTACCTGCTCCTGTCGATACGTCCTCCGTCGAGACTACCCTCATTGAGGCACGCCAGAGCTGTCCAAAGGGTGGCTACGGCGCTTGTGTCACGGCACAGCAACACCTCTGCCCCCTTCAATGTTTCAGTGGTAAACCCCGCAAGGGACCTGCCTGCTATCAGGGATGTATTGTTGCCGCTCAAGACACTTGCCGGCGCGCGTGCCATAAATAAGACATGGCGATATGTTTATCAACATGAATCTTAGAGGAGGTTAATATAGATCACTATTTACTAGTCTTGTATTCATGGAGAGGGTATATTTTAGATTGACCCGCTCGAATTCAATCTCTATATATTCGCGTTTGCAATTAACATTGACCTTTGATCACATATCTCCGAGAGAGTGAAGGGGCTGGGATAATGGGGTATTTCCTACTATTTCTCTAAATATACTTACTCACATCATTCTTACTGGAGATTCCTAGAGCTCTGGCAGACGATCGTACAATTGCACCTTGGGCCGGACCACCCTTGGCTTGGACCACTAGTGATCTGGCTTGCGTAGCCACAGCCCTGTGTATATCTGATGAACCTTTTAACAGCTTGGGGGCCAATTCCATTGAAACTTCTCGTAGATGCCTTTGCACCGAATCCCCACGCTGAAAAACTGGAAGCAAACAGCTCATGTTCTCTGGAGCTGCACTCTCATCATCCTCACGTCAATTGCTTTGGCATGACCATCCTCATCCATCTCGAAGACCCAATCATCCAGCGAGTTGCCACCATACGTAGGCGCACCAAGTGCGGTCCACTGCATCAACCCAGGGTCCTGGACGGCGTTTGCGTCTCCGGTAGCATTGAAGAAGATAGCTCTGAAGCCCATCCTCGAGTCATATGTGCCCTTACCATTCGATGTCCTCTTGACAGTCCTTAGAGCAGATGGAAAAAGACGTGCAGACTGGCCCGCACTGAATAGCGGAATGAAAGGGCTTTCGTCTCCGATGACTTGTACGCCACGTGAGAACAGGCTCTTCACAACTAAGCTAGACGATTCGTCATCCACATGAAGCGTTACGGAGCTGTTTGTGTTCGAGTCAGTGAAGGTCCCAGCAAAGTTCTGGCGAGCCTCGACACGGGCCTGTTCTTCTACTGCTGGGAGGAAGATGCTGCCGATGCCATTCATCAGTTCCTCCCTCACAGCCGCAGATTTCGACTCGAGAGCACCGGCGGCAAAGACGATTGCTCCCACTTGATGCTCAGCCGACAGCACGAATGCGCTCCGGTACCCGCCCGTATCGCCTTGCTTCGTGTAAAGCTGCGTGAGACGGTTCTTGACAAGCAAGTGCCGGATCTCCCACGGTACACCGACTGCGCTACCGAGTACGCCCGTTTGACTCATAGGCTTGAGCCATCTTCGCGTTTGGGCCGGTGGCATGGTTTTGGAACTGAGGATTGCCTGTCCAGCTTTCATCATGTCTCGAATAGAGCTGTACAGTGAACCTGATGGGTTCATGATGCCCATGTCCCAATCCCAACCAACAACTGATGCATTTCCTGGAATCACACCTCCCGACTGGGGTGGAGTATTGTAGCTGCTCGAAGTCATGTTCAAAGCTGCGAAGATGCCTTTGTCGATTGCTTCACTGACTGGTACTCCAGTAATTGCCTCTTGGGCCAGGCCGAGAAGCGCATAAGCCACGTTGCTGTATGCAGGAGAGTAGGCTGTTGGGAAGATTGGGTGTTGCTTGAGGAGCTGGGCGATTGACTCTGCACCCGATATTAGCTCGAATAAAATGGCAGTGTTAAAAATGTCCTTTCTTACCTTCACGGGTGCAAGATCTGAGCAGGCCGGTCACACCACACTGTGGAAGGTCGCTCGTGCCAATCGCCGGAAGACCAAACGCTGGCGCTGCCTCGGACGGGATCTGGGCGGAGAGGTCATTTTGCGCCGCTATTGCATTGTCAGAATTGCTCCAAAACACAGTCTGGAATACTTACGATCTCGTGGGATTCCAGCCAATTGACTGGCAAGCTGACCCAGTGTGACATCCTCCCATCGCACGTTGTCAATGTCGTCATACAATACATCACTTGACTTGTTGGTCTTCATGATGAGTTCCGGCACGTAGCGAGTGATTGGTTCGTGGAAGTGGTCATCGCCGACCTCATTGAGGAAAGTCCACACGCTGAAGACTTTTGAGACACTGGCGAGGCGAAACACAGAGTCTATGTTGACTTCGGGAGTTTCGACGTCATAGTCTGGCGTGAAGTATTTCTCATAGAGAGGTTCA
>WNLN01000502.1:0-14178 GCA_021347865.1 Sarocladiaceae sp. CBMAI 1973
GTATAAATGATTCGACGTTCATCGGTCTTTCGGTTCGTCGACGGATGTTTCGTCTCGACTATCGTTCGAATAGGTGGAGGGCGGTCGACGACGAACGAAACAAGCGACAGCTGTCGTAGTGAGCCTCAGTACATCGATCGAGTGCTCGAGATACCCAGAAGCACGGCGTTGTTTGCTTTTCCCCTACTGGTTCTCATCAGTATTTCCTTTCTACCTTCACTCACGCTTGAGTGCTCATTCTTTCATATATGGAGTTTATGTTTTGCTCATTAGGAGGACGGTGGACATTTGGACATAACTCATCGGGGTCGGTCGGTTGATTCGGAGGCTTGAGTGTTTGTTAGAGGAGGAAAGATGGCAGCAGGGCCAGGACTCGGGAGTTCCTCATTGTGGCCCTGGCTGAAATCGAATGGACGGCAAAGGTCAATCGTACTGTGGCTTTCTTCTGCTTTCTACAAATGACGAGCAAGGCAAATATGACAGTCAAATGTCAGTGCCCAGTTTATCCTAGACCCATGTACTGGCTTCAAGCCACAGGCTCCATGATGACATATGTGAAGCTGGCCCGGAGGCGCGTCTCTACGTAATAAACGGCCCAGGCCGATAAGATGGGGAAATGCAGGTACCTGGCTGCACTTATCGTGTAAATTCTGTGGCTCAAGACAGGCTCAAGAGCATGGACCCAGTCCCTCAGCCATGATTTCCTGTGATGGCGTCGATGGTTGCTATTGCGCTAACCTCGGGTGGTTGGCTACAGGCGGGTCTGTCCACTAAACTTTTCCCGGGCGCGATTAGAGCGGCTACGTCATGATGTCGCGGGTTCGTTGCTGGGGTGCGGATATGGCTGCGATCAGCAGGTACAGGCTACCCACAGAGCTCTACAGAGCTGTCGGAGGCCTGAATGATGTGCTAGAGTTCGCAGTGCTGGGCCTTGCTCTCGTGCGTCACATGAAGAGCTGCTGCACCCGCCCACCCATCACATCACCTCACCTTTTACCTCATCTCGCCCGCTTCTGTTCCTTGCACACCTTAAACCTCAATCGATCTCTCTCTTCCTCTACGTCGCAGCCTCGTCGTTCATCTCATCGCCACCGATCTCTCTTGGTCGACTCGCAACTTGACGACTTCCTTCCTCTAATCTCTAATCCTCGCACATTACATCATCACCAGTGAGTATCTTTTCCTGTCGCGTCGCGAGCCGAGGCAATCATTAGCAAACAGTTTCTGACTTCATTTGTAGTGTCTTACGCCGACGTTGCTGGCAGTGGCCCCAAGCAGAGCCCCGAGGAGGTATGTTCTGCTCCTATCGCGCTTGATGCGCGATTCTTCTTCAAGTATCGCGTTGCTAACTTACGTGCTTAGGCCGCCGCTCCTCAACCCCCGCAGGTCATCCCTCACGAGACCGCCTCTACCGCCTCCCTCGTCGATGTCGACATGCCTAGCGTGCACACCGTCCCCGCCGACTTCCTCGACCAGGAGATCCAAACCGAGACCCAGCAATCCCGTCTCGACCGTGAAGCAGCCGCCACAAAGGCAAAGGCCGAGAAGGCCAAGAAGGAGGCCAAGGCCAAGGCTAAGCGCGCCGACAACTGGCTCGTCAACCAGTTCTCCCAGCTCTCCGACGGCAGCGCCGGTGCACTCGCTATCGCCAATGTTGTCGGTGTCATTGGTCTTAGCTCTTACCTCGGCTACAAGGGCTGGGGTCTGTATGAGAGGGGTCGTTTGAGCTGGGAGACTGTTGGTCTTGGTGTCGGTATCATGGCTGGTGTTGGTGCTGCTGAGGCTGTTCTTGGTTCTTACCTTGCCCGTGGCCAGAAGAAGAACTAAGGATGAGCTAGCTCGCACTTCCTGTTTTCATTTCTCAACTGTGTAAAGGCGTTTTGGGAGGGTCTTGAGATTAGGCGAGTTGGTGCGGGAGGCGCTTCTGTTTCCTGAGCTACTCTTTTCTCTTCTCGGGCTTGTTTGTTATAATTACGACTTCGCAACTCTTGAAGATCTCCAGACACCACGGTTAGCGTGGCAATGGCGCAAATGGATATGCTTGAACAACCTGCAATACTGTCCTTATTGAAGTGTGTACTGTAATGTTGTGACATGAGTGATTCTTCTATGTGCGTGACTGTCAATCCAGTCATCTATATATCATACAGGGACACCCCTTGTCTTCCTTTGCGGATATTTGTTGTACAGTGCTGCGTCTTTAAGGAGACGATGTTTTATCACATTAATACAGTCCTTGTCTATGCATTCTCCTTCTTTTCGCTCTTGTCCTGCTTCTCCTTAGGTGTATCGACCTCGACCGCGTCGTTGGCAGCGGTGGCGTCATCCCACTTTGTAGGGAAGGGGTCGTTCTCGGGCGCGGGTGTTGTTGAGGTCTTCTTCACGGGTGCTTCGGCGTTGGTTTGTGGTGAGACAGGTGCGGGCTTAGTCTCGCGGAGGGCCTGGCGGTCGGTCTCTGCGACAACAGGGGCGGCATCGGCGTCGGGGGTAACGGCAATCTTGGTGGCGTGGTCCTCGGCGTGTTGCTCTGCGGCTTCCTCGGCGGCGTCGTCTTCTGCGAGCTCAGCTCCGTAGACGTCAGGGTGCTGACGGAAGCAGTCCTGCATGCCCCTACATATATGTATTAGCACACCCTGAACATCACCAAATTATAGTTACGAAGCGGGTCAACTCACTGGAACTTGTCGATGCAGTCCATGCCCTTGGGCTCAGCATCCGAGTACACGAAGCAGCTGAACGCAGTCTTGAACTCCTCACCACAAGGTCCGTGGGCCATACCTCCCAGACACGGGCAATCCCAGTTGATCTCGCCGGTCTCCGGGTTGAAGGCTCCTTGCTGGCCAGCTTCTTCCTCTAGTGCAGCTGCTGAGCCATCTCCTGCGGTAGCAGTGGTTTGCGCGGCGTCGGCGGGTTGCTTTGCGTTGTCGATCGGCTGTGCTGAGGATGCAGGTACGGTCTCGCGGACGACATTCTTGCTCTCGAGACGCTCTTGGATTTGCTTGCGCTTCTCTTCGAGGACGGAGTCGACTGTTGGGAGGTCTTCATCGGAGAAATGTGATGGGGCGGGTGAGGTGAAGTCTATGAGCGCAATCAGTTGTATTCCATTCCTCTGGAGTTGAGAGTGAGAAAAGACGTACGAGCTGGCTCCTCGGCAAAGACGGTGCTCGTGCTGTAGTAGTAGATAGCTCCTCCAGCGAGACCCCAGCGCAGAGCAGAGCTCTTCCAACTCCTCGGACGATCGACTGGTGATGTGGATGCGAATCGGCGAGAGGCAGGGGAGACGTGCCTGCTCAGGGCGCGCGCCGCCGGACGGAAAGCTGCGCGATGCATTGTGAGTGTGTGTGTGTGTGTGTTGGTATTGTACAGGTCGTGACGGCGGGAGGGAGACAAAGGAAAGAATCGAAGGTTGACGGGTCGGATCGGGAGTGGTGGAGGTGGAAATCGCGGCGGACGGGGCTTCGAGTTTGTAAGCTGCGCGGACTTTTGGGATGCGATGCAAGGAGATTTCTTCGTTGCGTCACTGAAGCTGTGGTGGAAACCGCTGTTAGCCGTTGTGTGGCGAATGAGTGTGTGCACTAACAGATCTGGTGATCATTGCTTGTTGCTTACCCTGCACAGCGCAACCGTACTGATTCACTAAAGAAAATACCATGATGGATGTAAGCTGAAAGACATAATAGCTGTAATTTTGGAAAAAGCTCAATTGAGATATTTCAATACGAAGCAACCATGACGGCTTTTGTGATGAGAACTATGTGACGTACGTGATGTACTCCTTGCAGCTCGCGTAAAGGCAACGTACAGTTCCAGCTCACTCATCCACTCTACAAACAAGCAACGTTTGAACACGCGATATACTTTCACCCAACTTCGCACCGTGTGTTCTCCCAAAGCAACTTAAAAACAACAACTTCCACACCCAGAGACGACTATATCCAATCCACTGTAATTCCTTGCGCGCAAGTTCTCATTCATTTTGGATAATCAACACTGAGATGGCCAACGCTCAGGTCTTCGAGTGGCATCCTGCCAAGTTCCTTCGCACTCAAGATCCCTCACCTGAATTCTCCCTGCTCATTCTCAACCAGCCTCTTCGCAACGGGAACAACCTACGGAAGCTATGGAGAAACTGTTCGTCACCTTTGCGCTCCCGGTGATCAGGGATCGATGTACTGACATGGCCCAGCTACGATGAGGGTGGCTGCTGATGGAGGGGCCAACCGTCTCCACGAGTTATCGTCTTTCCAGGGCAAGTTTGTAAGTTGATCAATGTCTCATGATCGCATTCCTGGACGCAACATGTGAGATATTGACCGCGTTTCCGCAATTTGTAGTCCAATTTACAAGCTATTATTGGCGACCTTGATTCCCTCAACCCAACGGTTCGGGATTTCTACTCCTCACAACCAACCCCTGCGGCGATCATTCACGACCATGACCAGGAAACCACCGATTTTGGAAAGTCTGTCAATTGGATTCGCGACAACCAGCCAAGGGGAAGTGATATCATCGCACTCGGTGGGATTGGTGGACGCGTTGATCAGGGCATCAGCCAGCTACACCACCTCTATCTCTTCCACAGCGACCCAGCGTATGAGTCTGGACGCGTCTTTCTCCTCTCCGGTTCTAGCTTGACGTTTCTTCTCAAAGCTGGCAAGCACCAGATTCACGTCGCCGAAGAAGGCGAGGATCCTGTCTTTGGGAAGCATGTTGGTCTGATTCCTCTCAGAGAGCCGAGTCGCATCACCACGTCGGGGTTGGAGTGGGACGTCACGGACTGGGAGACGCAAATTGGCGGTAAGTTGAGCACGAGTAATCACGTCTCGCCGGATGTGAAGTGTGTCGAGGTGGAGACGACCAAGGACATCCTGTTCACAATAGCATTGGGACAGCTTGATGGCGAAGATGACTCTTAGATGGGCTTGGAAATTGGAGATATGACGACTGCCACCCTTTGTTGATGCGTGTGCATGCTCGCTGTACTTTTCATGTACCTTGATCACGAAACCCAACCATAACGCCTCGCTCAGACGACTCAATGACGAGACTGCCCTGAATAATGCCGTTCAACCCAAGACATATGCCCAGGAAGCAGACTACCGTAGATAGTGCAAGACCAGCCAGCAGAAGCCGAAGAAGAAGATGACACCCGCCACGAAAATCCACTTGTCTTCTCTCGCTCTCCTCTCGACCATTCGGATTGTATCGCCGCTGATTCCCAGTGTGTTCGCAACGCCGTACAGACGCTTCTGTGTGCCCTTCAGCATCTCCCGTTGCTGGCCTAGGTCGCCGAGCACAGCCTGTCCACGCGCAATGTACTCATCGAGTGCTGAATTTGTGTTGGCGATGAAGCTCTGCTCGCGAAAGGCGTGGTTTTCACGAGCCTCCTCGCCGTAGCCATATTGCTGTTGTTGCTGGGGGTGTCGTGGCTGGAACGTCGAGTGTGTAGTCGTCGACGACGGGTTCGCGTATGGATTCTCTGGCGTAGCGTTATACGGTCTCCTGCCCAGCAACTCCGCGCGATTCGACTGATGTTGCGACTCCTCCCTCGTCTTCTTGAGGGCGTCGACCTGGGTACGACTCTCAGACAGCTCCTGACGGAAACGCTTCACGCGCTCGAGTGCTTCTTCCTGCTTCTTGGTGACGATTTCTTGGCGGGCGAGGTTGTTGTATTCATCGAGGGCTTTGGAGAAGGAGGCGAGGGAGGCGGAGACGTTGCCGATGTCGGATGGGGTTGGGGAGTCTTTGGTGCTGAGGGAGGTTAGGTCGGCGCGGAGGGCTTTGCTCTGGCGGAGAGCTGTGTTGTAGGCGACGTTCTGGGATGATGTCAGAGGAAGTTCCCGGAGGGGGCTGACTGTCAGGAGCTTACCATTGTGGAATGGGTGCAACGTGTGCAGGTGGAAGGGATTGTGTGGTTTGTGGCCGGTGCTGGTTGAGGCCAGTTGCCCTTGCGATGGAGGTGACATGTGTCAGTGTTGGCACTCTTTCTATAACCCTAACCCTTTAGAACTTGATTCATTCATACGATCATCTTTCTTGAGTGCACAAGACCGAATTGGAAATCGGATTTTAGCTTGTCCATCATTCTCAATCCACGTTCAGATATTATTCATTGCGTCATCTGTATGTGGTAGGACTTCCGGTTGGCATGCGATTTGGCCGTGAACCGGTGTGTACGGCCATGGACTTCGAAGATCATGCTTCCTGAGCCATTGATCCCAAATTCTGTGTCACGTCTAATCCGAGACTCTAACTCACGAGACAATCTCAGGAACAGTGATAATCGAGGACGAAGCCAGCGCTTTCTTCGAAAAGCGACTCTGAGTGACGTCAAGGGAGACATGTCTGACTCTGGACGACACGTATTGAACAAGGGAAGCTGGGAACAAGAGAGAAGTGTCTCTTGAGGCGAGATTGCCATGTTGCGGGTGAAGAAGTATGACGAGTATATCGAAATCATGGAGGCTGGGATGGGAGTTGGGATTGTGTGAAAGGTTCTGCTTGAACGTGGTTGTGAGGGCTGGTGTATCGTGATCACAACGCTCCTCAGGAATGCAATGAGAGGTAATTGCCCATGTCTGGATCACAAGGAGAAAAGAGGCGCGGCGGAAGTGGCTTGAAAATGTCGGGAAGGTAGGCAAAGGTCCGTCTTCGACTTGGCAATTCTCGGTTCATGATCCGTCCGTTGCCTAGGATCTTGCTTCGTGTTGAACAGCAGCCATTAGAGACGGTCAAAACGAGTGAGACTTTTGTTCGACATTTGGTTAGAAGACTGGATGGAAGAACTCGGGATAACCAACGGTTGACATGCCAATGAAGTCATCGGCCAAGTGCTCATTCTTGATTCAGAACGAACATGCCTCCTATCGACCGATCGTTCGGCAGTACTGTTACATTTTCCTCGGCACCGACGTTCCGTCTGCTGAATTCGAAGATGAATCCTATTGACAGCCGATCCGAACAGAGCGATATTTTCCGGATGGTAGTCATGCGACTTTCACCTGTGTGGTTGTCGGGAATGTTTCCGTCACCCGACTCGTTGGTAGGCAAGTCTGGTGAATGTGCCTGATCGTCATGCGTTTGTATACTTTTCATGGGCATTGCTTTCATCGCTGTCTTTGACAATCCTATGTAACGATGAGACTTGAGGTTCACCTCAAAATCTTCCCGTGGTTGCGTGGTTAGCAAATGTCTATGTTGAGTACAATTACCGAATGAGGCAATCGCGAGAACTTACACGATCGCGATCTCCTCCACGATAGCGGCATATGTAATTTCGGCAGTAGTCCGGCCAAGCTTCTTGGACAACGGGACTCCCTTGCTACACTAATCATGAGCCAGAGCAAGGTTCGTATTGTGTCGCTTGAGTAGTAGCCCTCACTGGCAGGCAGGCGAGTAGGGCAAGGTAGGAAATGCCGGTTGAGACATTCAAAGCCGCCATTCCACCCCACGGAGAAATCTACGGGCAAATCTCCATGTCTCACCACTGCCGCGTGAGCTTATTCCACATACCCGTCTAAGCAGGACATGGAAGACCGTATTCTTACCAGGTCAACGACATCGAGATCTATCGAGGCGGTGGATCGTGTTGTTGTAGGCGCATGCATGTGTTGAGAGAAATCACAACACAAGTGACGGACAGACATGTGGACGAGAAATGACGACTCAGGTATAAAGCCGAAGCCACGTCCTGCTCGTCTCATCTCATCTTTGCCACTCAGACTCAATCAACTCAGCCTGCATCAACATCCTCAACTACCTCTCCTTCTTCACTCCACACACAACCGTCCTCCAAGACCAACAAAACAACCATCAAGATGCGTTCCGTCTTCGTCTCCATCGCTTTCGCCGCCCTGGCCGCCGCCATCCCTCAGGCCGTGCCCCAGGTCCCCTCCGACATCGGCCAGATGACGATCCCCCAGGCCCAGTCCGCCTGTGGTAAGAGCCAAAAGCTCACTTGCTGCAACAAGAACAAGAAGGACGGCAAGAACGCAGATAACGAGGATGGTGGTGCCCAGAGCCCGGCTGGCACTACCTCCAGGGGTCTCGTCGCTGATGTCCTCAACGGTGTTCTTGGTGACAACGGTCTGCTCGGCGCTGATGGTGTGCTCGGCAAGGTTGCCGACGGCCTCCTCGACCTTGAGCTTTTCGACACTTGCTCTGAGCTCAGTATCTCTGCCCGTGAGTTGCAATCAATCTGACATATACATGATGTAGTGCTGACACGGAAACAGTCATTGGTGTCACCGACATCCTCGACAGCACTTGCTCTGGCAAGGTCGCCTGCTGCGACAGCTCCGAGTCCAAGGCTGTAAGTATTTTCAACTCTATTAATACGAGTGCACCTGACTAACCTTGGTATAGACTGGTGGTCTCATCAACCTCGCCCTGCCTTGCGTTGCCCTCGGCGGCATCATCAACTAAGCATTGACTCAAAGACATGAGTATCAGGGAGGACGCATAGAAGGGGACGGATTGGGGGCATGTTGTGCAGGTTGTTTGTTTCTTCTTTTTTCGGCCCTCCGGGGCTTCTCCTTCTCTTCAGGCATAGACTCAGGATACCGGGCTACTGTTTGGCCTCATCGTCTTGGAGGGAGGTTGCAGCTATTACGCATAGTCTGGAATTAATACAGGGTGGATTTACGTATACATGTCTTGCCTGTTTCTTGCAGAAGTGAATGTTGCTATCTGAATGCATGGAGCAATATTGTCGTTCGATTTATTATCTGAACGGAAAGCCTGTCTAAACAGTACTCAGATCTAGTATCTTACTTAATGACACTGTTCCGTTGGAGCATAATAGGTATCTCAGTAGTGGGATCCCCGATCTACCTGAGGCGTTATGTATGGGCAAGAGCGAGCAAGAAGATACTTGGTCTGTTGCTAGTCAAACACAAATTTCAAGCTGGTCACTACCTGTAAATGGCACCGTTTCTGTCTGACTTGAACTACCCAAAAGACGCCGGATAAGCCTGCGTAAGGCAATTGAGATTACTCAATACATGGGGAACACTGGGGCGCCGGAAATCCCGAAGCGCGCCTGGAACGCCGACCAGAGCTAGCACCCCACCAGCCGACGCCCTCTGACGAACGCCTTTCCAGATGGATCGGTGGCTCGCAGTAATAGCTGCCGAGCTTCCTCTCAGGCTGGAGATGGATGTTGACGCACTAGGAGACTTGTAAGTAGGAGCTGGCGTTACAGAAACCGGCGGAACTCGCCAGTCTCCAGGAGAAGACGAGAAGTTGAAGCTACACGTTTCCCCCGTTGACACTAAAAGCGACCTCACGATGCGACAGTCACCCTGGTGGGAGTCAGCCAAATGGATCTGGATCTCCGGTTTCGACGACACGAGTCCTGAAGGCCAAACCGGTCTCTTTCGCAGGCAGTTCGTTCTTGAAGCACAGCAGACTGAACCTTGTCTACTTCGGGTCTCGGCTGATACACGATATCGCCTGTATGTCAACAACGTCAGCGTCAGCGTCGGGCCATGTAAGAGCTATCCAGGCCGGTGGTACTATGAGACTGTCGATATCCAGCCGTACCTTGTGCAAGGCGTCAATGTCATTGGTGCCGTTGTGCTGCGGTTTTCGGACAAGCATGTTGGCAGTTTGTCACTGATGAGGACGGCTTTGCCTGGACTTATTGTGCATTGCGAGGTTCAGGTATGCTCTCCTTCACACTTTTATCGCTTCTCAAGCAAAGCTCTCCTTCTCTGCCATCGGGTCTGACCAAGTCCGTCGGTATATAGGGCCAGACATTGCATACTGATACTCAGTGGCAAGGCGTACAGGACCATTCGGTGAGAATGGCAAGCCGCAAAGACTGGGACTATGCTCTAGGCCCACCGTTCATGGTCCTTAATGAACACGTGGATGGCTGTAAGCGCCAGATTGACTGGGCAATTCCTCAAGATGACCCTAGTAACGAAGTCGTCAACTGGCCACCGGTTAGGCTTGTTACTATGCGATCTATGATGATGCCGGTCCTGGATCCGTGGAAGCTAGTCGAGAGGCCTATCCCACTGATGGAAGAAAATGAAGGTCGCTTTGATGGTGTTGTGTGCTGCTCGGACTCTCGGATGACGCACAGTTGGAATAAGTTGATCAGAAACGATGCTCCTGTACAAGTCCAGCCGGGGACGACAATATGGGTCGAGCTGGAGGTGAAGTCCTACACCACGGCGTATCTCAAGCTGCAATGCAGCGCTGGTGCATCAAGTCGAATAGAAGTCCTCTGCTCGGAAGGCTACGAATCGGCCATGCCAAGATCTGGCCCGGGAGTCCAGCGCGTCAAAAGCAATCGTGCAGATTACAATAATGGGAAACTCTATGGCACAACAGACTCCTACACCACCCACGAGGGAGTCAATACCTGGGAGCCCTTCTGGTTCAAAGCGTTTCGCTACGTCAGGCTCCAAATCACCGTCTCCCAGGACCAGCCTCTCGAACTATCGTCCTTTACCTTCAGAACAACATATTACCCCCTCAACATCCAAACTCAGCTCAACTTCCCGGCACCTGCTTCCCATGACGGAGGTACGACAAGTGTGCTGGAGGATATGTTCAATACTAGCGTGCAGACCTTGCGCAACTGCATGCACGAAACATACGAAGACTGTCCATTCTACGAACAGAACCAGTTCCTCATGGACAGCCGCCTTCAGATGCTCTTCACATACCAACTCTCCCGAGACGACCGTCTCGCGCGCAAAACAATGCACGAATTCCACGCAAGCAGACGCGCAGATGGCCTTTTGCAAGCACAATTCCCAAGTCCGGGACGTAGCGTCAATATTCCCATGTTCTCGCTGTTCTTCGTGGCAATGGTGCATGACCATTTCTTGTACTTTCGAGATGAGGGGCTTGTGAAGATGTATATGGGGACGATTGATGGGATTTTGCAGTACTTCCAGAGTCTTGTTGATGAGAGATGGGGTCTTGTTGGGGCGTTTGATGACCCGGATGACTGGGCCTTTGTCGATTGGGTTGGAGAGTGGAATGTTGGTCCGCCGTTGCATGGGATGGCTGTACCGCCTGCGTATCACTCTGGACCTGCGACTATCTTCAGTTTGGTTTACGTTTGGGCGCTGCAGCTGGCAGCGGATCTTGCTCGATTTGTGGCGAGGCTGGATACTGCTGCGGAGTATCGTCATCGGGCTGAGCAACTTATCGCAGCTGTCAATGAACACTGCTTCGATGAAGACAAGCGACTCTACACGGATGGACCGGTCGCGGTGATGGCAGGCTCTTCTACTGCTTCATCGTCCTCGCCAGCGACGGTGTACTCGCAACATTGCCAGACATTTGCGATCTTGGTCAGTGCTATAAGCGGCAAAGATGCCGAGGACCTGATGCTCCAAACAATGGACGCTCTCAAACAAGACAGCCGCGGTACCAAGATGGCAAAGTGCTCCATAGCCATGTCATTCTACATCTTCCGCGCCGCCTCGAAGACCAACCTATACGAGCAACTCTGGCCTAAGTTGATCAAGCCATGGCAGCGCATGTTAGCGGATGGTCTCGTCACTTTTGCTGAGACTGAAGACTCCGGCACGAGGAGTGACTGCCACGGTTGGAGCGCGGGGCCAATTTATGAGGTGGTGGCGGAGATTTTGGGGGCTGAACCTACCCTTGATGGAGGCGTGGAGGTGAGGCCTAAGGTTGGATTGCTTCCGGATGGGATGGATGGGTCTGTCGTGTCTCCGAAGGGGTTGTTGAAGGTCTGGATGGATCAGAGGGCGGGTTTTGTTCTGGAGGCGGATTTTGAGATTGAGCATGGCGAAACGAGGACGCCGATTGAACCGCTGAAGATAGCGTAAATTTTTAGAGTTGATCATCACAGGAATGAAAGTGATCTTAGATGTTCAATTACCCTTTTCGGATCGAGACTTGGATTTTGGCGGCTGGCTGATAGTGACCCTGTGGTTTCGACGCACATATCTCTCTTTCAGGGACGGTACCAAGACCATACTAGAGAGCGTGACATAGCGTCGCAAAGCCATGCTTTAACGTTCTTTTATTTTAATCCGAACACAATGATAAAACAACTGTGAGAAATAATGCCTCTCCAAATTCAGTATCAACCAGTACATGCTTTCCCCGAGCGGACAACCTCCACAATAGAGCCAGAGTTTAATGTCTGAGCCACGACACCAACTTCCTGATAGCCAACACAGCCTTCGATCGACTCCTCACCGTGTCCACAATTTGACTCTTTTCCTCCGCGTGAGTAGTCACCGTTGCTCTCTTTGTGGCCGTTGTGACCGGTGAGACCGGTGCAGCGGACTGAAAGGGCTGCGCCTTCACTGCGGCTTCGACTTCCTCCTGTGCATCGTAGCCGTATAGCCACGGCTGGATCTCTGGACATGTCCAGCGACTTGGGAATGGCCCGGAAATGGACTCTTTTCCTAGTTGAGAGAGGAATATTCGGTCACGGGCTTCTTGTGCTTCACCGTCTGGCATGTGGAACGCCTCGCGCTGTAGAGAAGTATTAGCAAAATACTTCCTTCTATTGACTATCGAATTGAGGATGAAGGGCATTTGTAGCGTGGGACTAACCTGTTTGAAGGTTTCTCGCACAATGGCTTCGCCGCGGGACTTGCGTAGTTTCTGGTACATGGCGAGCGCCTGTGGGAGCTGGTCGCGCGACTTAATGTGGCCGAGGAGAGACCCGAGAACTGCACCGTCTTCGAGGGCGGAATTCGCTCCTTGGGCGAGGTAGGGAAGCATGGGATGGCAGGCATCACCGCTGGAGAGTGGTATTAGCTTAATTCTTCACTTTTTGTCATGGCTTGAGTGTTGTGTGGTGTACTTACACGAAGACAAGGTTGGACTTATCACTGACCCAACTGGGCAACTCTTTGCCTATTACACGTGGTGAGCAAGTTAGTCTCAGGTCAATCTTTGCAAACACGGCTCAAGAAGCATTAATGACAGAGTACTCGAAGGTGGGCTGGACTTACGATGCATGAGCTTCCACTTCTCCACAGAGTCCACCATTCCCAGGAACCGTGTCAAAATGGGATCCCACCCCTTAAACAAAGCCATCATCTCCTCTACAGAGCCTTCCTCTCGGGTGGCGTCCAGAGATAGGTTATCCGGGACGAGCAAGACGATGTTGTACGACTTGCCACCTCGAAGAGAGTAACCCACGGCATGAGCCCCCGGACCAATCCAGAAGTGCACAGTCGGGTTCTCCACCCACGACCGCAGCTCCGGGTCGGTAATGGTGTCTAAGTCCAAGACGATGCGGTACGCTAGATCACCCGTGGGCAACGGTGGATCGTCGCTGGAAGTGTAGAGGGCGCGACATCTCGACCAGAGTCCGTCAGCGGCTACGATGAGGTCGCAACTGGCCTTGTGTCCTGAAGGCACGCAAGTAATTTCCGTACGATCGTCGAGTTCGATAGCATCAACACGCTCTCCGAGTTTCACCGTCACGCCGAGCTTTTCTGCCTTTTGGACGAGTGCACGTTGCAGGTCGACTCGGTGGAGATCTAGGAAGGGAGCGTTGTACTTTTGTCGCATTTGAGTGTTGAAGTTGTCTTGTTGGGCTAGGATTTGGCCATTGTATCGGTGGACGAGGAGAGAGGTTGGCTCAGCGGCGGATTCGTATAGGCTTGAGGGCATGGACCAGCTGTGGAGGATCTTGGTGGCGTTGGGGGTGACTTGTAGACCGGCTCCAACCTGGCCATGAAATACGCAAAGGTCAGCTCATCATTCTTACGGCGACGGATGGTGAATAACATGGGTCAAACGTATGTATTTTGTTGGTGCGTGTGTGTGTGCGTCAATTTTGACTGACCTCTCTCAATTCTTTGGCAGACTCATATACAGTGACATTATGGCCTGACAAGCGACTGGCGATGGCAGCAGCTAGGCCACCCAAGCCAGCGCCGACGACGACGACGTCGAGCGGACAGCCTGTCTGTGGCATTGTTGATGATGCTGAAGCGATTCGTCTTTGGTTATGGAATGATGGAGTGATGTCGAAAAGGCTGGGTAGACGGCAGCAGCTCGGAAGAACGTCGACCTGTGAAGTCCAATGATGTTGATGCCTGTCTCGCGCCAAGAACCAATGGTTTGCTGTACCCTATGGGCAATCTACCTGAGGGACAGGACCAATATTTGAGAAGAGAAGGTGGCAACACGGTATGGTACCGCCTCAAGGTACCTTAG
>WNLN01000503.1:0-14134 GCA_021347865.1 Sarocladiaceae sp. CBMAI 1973
TATCCCCTGTGTGCCTTGTGGTGTAGCATAGATACATCTAACACATCTAAAGATCGACATACGACCCTCATCTGCGGTCTAATTCAGGTCTCTCGACCATTCAGCTCGTGTTCCATCCAACCATTGCCTGGCAATAATTATACGGCACGGTACATGGCCAGCCAGGGCGGCCGAACTGACCAGACGATCAAGGGATGTATTGCCCAACAAGGAAGGTGTCTTGTGTATACTAGGAGCAATGTGGGTGAGGGCGCCCAGGAACTACCGAGATCCATAAAGCCCGCTGAGCTGAGAATGCAACGGCATTGGCTGCCAGGGTGCGGAGGCACAATGACGATCTTTTACCGGGATGGTGAGCGGCACTATGGAGTAGGGTGGGTGGCACATTGCCATTGCTGGATTGACACTATCAACACTATCGACATTTGGCAGTTTCGTGATTATGTTTACAGTGTTGAAGTTGCACAAACAAAGCCTCATTTAGGGCTATTGATTGAAAGAGTATGTTCGGGGATTACGGCCCTCCCGGTGTCGCTACCCACGATGAACCCAAAGCGCGTCATTCTGTCTCAAGTTGAGCATCTCCTTCTCTTATCAAGTCGCACAACAGAGTCGTCTTTACAAAAAGATACAGACGTAATCCCGGTTCGCCTGTATGTCTGTCCTCGTGACTGGTTCGCTTCGTACAAGCCACAGCCGCCCGACCCAAGAAAGCTCAAAGTAATCTGCATCTGTCTGTCCGTCTGTCATCCATAGAAACGCCCTTCCGTCGAATGCTACCCTTTCGGCCTACAAGTAACGCAACCCAAAGGTTCCCGCCCCGTTCTCTGCCGCCGCACTTTGTCGATCCTTTATTAGCGCATGCACACGTATAGTAAATTGCAGTGCTGACACTCACACGATGGACAGCCTATATCGGCAGTCTATCTTCCTCCTCAATCCCATGCCGCCCGAGCAGCCTATCGCAGCAGGGATCGGCAGTTGTGCCAAGTCCGAGTTGGGGCGCACGAACAGGGGCAGTACAGAAGATCAGCCGACCGTGCAGGTCATTGGGCGCATGTTTTATACGCGGGTGTATTTAGAGTGTGTCGCAGGGACTTTGTAGAGTTGAGATCAAGACACCCGCCTTATAGAGTTAGCAGCCGGAGGATGATGTGCATACAGTTCCGGGATTGACAGCCAGCTGAGCCACGATAGTCACCCCCACGCCTCAACTTTGAACTGAGTCTTTCATCTTCTTGACGTGCCAAGTCTTCTCGAAGCTTAACTTGCTCATCAGTGACCGCAGGGGGCCGAACCATAATGAAGAGGTCCATAGACGGCAGCTCCATCCCGACGACCATGCAAGACCACAGGTATCACGTATCAATGACTATTTGGTTTTCTGAGACATTCAGAACAACAATGAGGCGGCAACATCCGAGATCAGGATTTCATATCTCCATCTTCACCTACCTAACATGTCAATGATGTACAGGACCGTGCTGCACCATAGCCCAGCATCTCGGGCAATTGAGGGGTCCCGTAAGTCAAGTCACACGACACTGCATCTCACGCACTGACCATGGCTTCAATACAAAATCGTCTCATGTGCACATCTTCTTGCATCCTCCCGCTGTGACGTGATCCCCAAGAGCGGCAAGATCGTCTTCAGCCACGGCCGGCTCATGCTCTGCATTTGGAAAGTCGCTTTACATGCGGACCTACTGTCACAGCAGCTACAGAACACGATAGATGGATAGGAATGTTCTTTTGTTCGTTGATACTCTAATGATACTCTTTCTTGGCTCGTTTGCTCTCGCTAATGCCGTCATGGCATAAAACGCGGGTACGGCCTCACACGGCCGACGCTTACATGACTCGCTTCTGTCCACTTCGCATATACGAACATCAAAAAAGGAAGTTCAGCCTCGTCTGGTGTCATCTTAAACCTTCGCTTGCTCGCATTTGAGAAATTATCGAGAATCCTTCGCCCGACTGCGCCGCTGAGACCGACGATGTGCAGGCGATGACTGACAGGCGTGGCCCGAGCCGGTCTCGGGGCTTCGGCGCCACGGCGGAGCTACACACGGGCGGCACGGGTGCTTACTACGGTACCCTTACCAAGACCCAACTTCCAAGGTCACAATCAATGAGCACATTTCCCCGCAGAGGTAACATCGTAGGACCCTGAAGATCTCAGGAAGAGGCAAGTGATTGCGCAGAATACGAGATCCTTCTACTTTTTGCGGAAATGTCGACCTCCACTGAGAAGGGAAATGCACGGCCGCGGCTAGGATGGATAGGTGAGTCGCTCGCGCTCAGTCATGATGAACACTTGAGCTCACAAGAACAGGACTGGGCTCGATGGGCCTAGGAATGTCCAAGAATCTTCAAAACTTCATTGTCCAGAACACTGATTACCGACCTCTCCTCTACTTCAACCGTACCATCAGCCGAGGCGAGCCTCTTCAGCAACTGGGTGCAACGCCAGCGACCAGTGCAAAAGATGTAGTCCAACAAAGCGACATCATCTTCATCTCTCTCAGTGATGATGCGGCACTTACTGCCACAGTTGACAGCATACTCGACTCCCAAAATGAGGTTGACTTGAGGAAGAAGATCATAGTCGATACTACGACTGTCCATCCCGACACCACAACAAAGGTCGCCGAGCAATTGTCTCAACGTGGAGCTCAGTTCGTCGCTGGACCGGTATTTGGCGCAAGTCCAGTCGCGGCAGAAGGAAAGCTGCTCTGGGTTCTCGCTGGTGCCGATGAGCCTATCCAAGCTATCGAGCCCTTCATTGTGGGAACAATGGGAAGAGGCATTATTCGCGCTGGTCACCAACCCTCTCAGGCTACACTTTTAAAGACAGCAGGGTCAGTATAAAACACCTCAGTCATGCCAGTGTGATGCAACTGACAAAGCCTCTAGCAACGCCGTCACAGCCGGCATGATGGAGCTCATCGGCGAAGCCCACGTCTTCGCCGAAAAGACCAACCTCGGCACTGAAGCCATGGAATCCCTCATCGAGCACCAATACGGTCCGCTCGCACTCTCTATGTCAAAACGTCTCACCACAGGCGCCTACATGCCCGCACGAGGCGATCGGCCGTGGTCAGATTTGACGCTGGCATTGAAAGATGTGGGACATGGTGTAGACTGCGCTGAGAAGGCTGGAGTATCGGGCGGTGTGGCTGCAATGGCTTTCAACAATCTCAAGGAGGCGGATAAGGTGGCCAAGGAGAAGGATAGAGCTCTTGATTCGTCGTCTATGTATGGTGTTCTGAGGCAGAAGGCTGGGCTGGACTTTGAGTCTGATTTGGTCAAGGACCGTGATGCAAAGGCCACAGCCAGCAAGTAATAAGAAACTCAGACGAACAAGCTCGTTCTTTAACAACAGAAAGCAAAAGGCCTTGTCGATAAGGCAGTGCATATCGCTCGCTCACTCCGACTCAACCATCTCACCCTCCTCCCTTCTGACCCTAAAAGCCTCCAACACCCTCCTAAACTGTACAGCACTCACCATCGGAATGCTCTTCTCTCCGACCTTCCCGCTCTTGACCTCCTCTTCCGATGCCCAAACATAGTCCTCGTGCTCATTCGGATCGAGCGTCACCCCCTTCTCAACCTCCCCCTCATCAACCTCAACCACAAACGACCACCCACAACAAACCAATCCCCTCCTCGTAGTGAACGTAAATCCCCCGCCATTCTCACCCCTGTCGAACCCTTCTCCTTCTCCAATCGTACGCCGGACGTGTTTTGCTAGGAGTCCGGCTTCCTCGTAGAGTTCTCGGCATGCGCCGTGGAGGATTGTTGGGTCTTCTGCATCGACTGCACCGCCGGGGGCTTCCCAGTGCAGAGCGCCGGAGTCATGCGCTGCACGTTGGACAAGAAGGATACGATCCTTGCTTGGGTGAAAGACGAAGGCGCTGGCGACGAGGCCATCCCAGGCTTTGTTGTTCAGCTTGTTGTAGGTCGCGACTGGGTGGTTCCATGCTGCAACGGAGGGGTCGAATGTGAATGAGAAGTCTTTAGGGAGAGGAGGATGCTCTGCGTGAGAAGCCATGGTGTATTCTCTTTCTCTTCCGAGGAGATACGATATGCTTCGCTTGACGTTTCTGCGAATTTGTGATTTGATGAAATGAAGTTGAGATGCGAGGTTTCAGCTGAGGCTCGTTGTGTGGGTTCGCGAGAGTGCATTAGTCCCTAGGCGGGCAGGCAGGCAGTTTCACGCCCACATCGCCGGTTGAGTCACACACGGTCTTGGAAGCAGCACCACAGACTCTGATTTGCAGCCTCGACCTAATGAACTGTATCGATGCATGAGGGCGGAAATTTCGCGTACGGCACGACATTCGGCCGAATACCAGGTGGCTTACTACCACAGATAGGCTCATTGAGATGCTGCGGTCAGAGCGTCACATAACGTGTACTCATAAGCTTAAAGCAAGTCACTGGCAGTGTTTTTCACAATTGTAGTCAAGATAAGCTCAAGTGTACCGATTTCATTCATCTCTTAGGTACAGTATATACGTCATCCTTCAGATTCAATTTGACATCTTCCTCGTATCCCCCCATAACACCGGTCTCGAACTGGGGTATGTCATATCTTTTGCGTCCCATCCGTTGAGAAAACTCCTGATCCCGAGGGACATTGCAGATCCACCAAATCATGAAGCTCAGATATTTGAGATAAACGCCAAGAACATCCCATAAATACATGGATGAGTTAAGAAAACGCCGCAGGGCCATGCGCCCTTATGCAATGGTTGTCGTGATGGGAAACATAGTAAAACGTGTGAAGAGGTTAAATCGTTGTGGTTGTAGTACTGCAGCTTACGCTGCGGTAGGCCGAGTGTGAGAAGCCAGGCTGTTCATGTCGAGCTGAATCGTCGGGCGGGCGATTTCGAGGCTGCGACTAGGCATCCGCCCGCCTGGGGTATGAGGATGTGCCACATTGACACGGCCGGTTCTTTCGAGGAGACGTGGAGGGCTCTCATCGGAGTCGGATCCAGAGTCGTCACCCTCGAAACGATGACCTGCAAGACGGGTGAAGTAGTCGGCCAAGCCATCGACACTAGGTGTGCCAACGACAACATCGTACTGCGGTGGAGGTGTGGTGAAGGGGGCGTTTGCAGCGTCGGGATTCGCAGCAACCAGCTCAGGGAGCGATGGAGGAGCTGTATCATCCTCAAAGGCCGGAGGGTTGTAGCTGGGAGCACGCAGCAAGTGGATAGGCCGTGCTCCGTTATGCAGAGTGTCAGTGGAAGCGTTGGGTGGGCTCTGTGTACCACTGGCTGGGTTCATGGGATGATTGTGTGAAAGGTGTGCTGCTTGGGGTGGAGCAGGCATGTCGGCACCACCATCGAGGTTCGGGAGAGCGCCAGAGGAAGAGTTGGGGCTATGGTCGGACGGGATCGAGTGAGCATCAGGGCAACCGCAAACAGCTTGGTAAGGCGAGGGTGCTGATTGCGAGCCAGAGTATGCCGGCAGGACAGTGTTGGCCTGGGTGGCGCGGCAGTTGAGCACGGTGAAAGGAGAATCAATGCTTATCTCAAAGTGGCGGCGCTTTTGACCAGTCGGGTCTTCTGGGTCAAGGCGGCTGATCCTCATAACAATCTGTAACATGTCAGTCATGAAATACTTGCAGGAAATACGGGGTGAAACAAACCTTGATCCAGTGGTAGACATTGACGTTCTTCCAGCTGCAGTCGGGGTGGAGGCGGAGATCCTTGTTCTTCGCCATCATCTCGCAAGTTGGCATCTGAACATTGGCTTCGATCTCGGTGGAGCCCCAAAGGCTTTCGAGGCCAAGGTCAAGATCACCGAGGATGTTGTCAGTCGGGGCTGGGAGAGGCTCAGGTGACGTGCGATTCCTGGAGGCTTCCATCGACCGCCTCCTGGCAGCTGTGTTGCGAGCCTGGTTGCGTTCGTCCCTAGAAAGCTCGCCGCCACGAATGGTCCTCATATCGGAAGACGCCCACTGAGGATCGAGGGGCTTGCCTGCCGACTTCTCAAGCAGGAGAATTTTGCGGCCGGGGTCCTTACGGGTCACTCGCTTATCGTTCGTCCAGTACTCGATGGACTCCGTGAGGAA
Source organism: Sarocladiaceae sp. CBMAI 1973 (assembly GCA_021347865.1). Classification (NCBI taxonomy): domain Eukaryota; kingdom Fungi; phylum Ascomycota; class Sordariomycetes; order Hypocreales; family Sarocladiaceae; species Sarocladiaceae sp. CBMAI 1973. The sequence goes on from WNLN01000503.1 coordinate 6,086, forward strand.
GACCTTGAGCTTGTGGACTTGCACTTTGGCGAGTGGTGTCAATTTGAAGGCAACCGGAATCTTGCTTCCAATGGGAAAGCTCTTTCCCGAGATGATGATGTCGTAGTGCAATTGATCTTCCCACTGACGGCTGATGGAAATGGGCTCGGTCATCTCCAATGACATCTGGTCGGGCACACGGACGATGCTAACCTCCTTTACGCCATGAAGGTTGGGCTTGAAGGCGCCAGCGCGCTCAATTGTGGCGTGAAGCTCCCACTTGACGGAACCATATTGCAGCTTGGTGGTCTCCAATTGATGGTGATCGATTGGAAGCTCGAAGTTGTAGTCGTAGGTGCCCGGGTAGAAGACCTTGTAACCCTTGACCTGTGTCGAGGAAGCGATCGGGCTGTCGCCCTTCTGGAAACTGCGCGACTGGTTGTTCTGCAGCGAAAGGCGCTTCAAGTCTTTGGCGGTTGTGGCATGACGAGTCGAGCTGACGGGGGATGAGGTTGCGGAAGGGCCGGGACGGTGCATAGGAGGACCGGCTGGAAGGTTGGTCGAACTGTTGTTGGCGGAACTGTTGCGCAGCTTGTAAGTGCACTGGTTGCCATACTCTGACTCCCATCCTTCGTTCATGGCATTGTAAAATGTCAGAACTTGCGTGCGCAGACCCTGCTCCTCGAACAGATCAGCCTTGAGAGGTGGGATGCCTTCGGGCCATTCCGTCCGGGCGCGGCCGAGCAACTTGAGTTGAACAGCCTTGACCTTGATGTTCTTGGTGACATTTAATTGAAGACGACCTCGGAGCAATGCTGTACCAGAAGAGCCCTCTCGCTGGCTGTTGCCATCGTGGTCGAAGCCGGAGAGAAAGACGTTTGGTTCGGCGAGGAGGATGGAGCATGTGACCCCGCTGCCGGACGCAACGGGTTTCGGGACCTCAGTAACAAGAGAGCTGACTGCGGATTTTGCTGAGCGAACAGACATGAGGCTGTTCCCGCGAGTTGCGTGCGGTAAATGATACGCGCTGGGCGGCGCGGCTATTCTTCCTGCCATTTCGTGAGAGGCAGGACGTGTGGTGTTTGATGTGATGTCGGTGGTGCTCAGGCTTTGGAATTGACCTGGGCGAGAGTTGTATGAGCAGCCCCGGGCACTGTGGTGGAGGTGTTCGCCGTGGGAATACGCAGGCTCTTCTTGGTGGTAATGGTGGTAAGCGTTATTGGCGCCAGGTGACAAGGCCAAGCCGACAACGTCATCAGCGGGTCGCTCTACTGGGATGTATTGCTGGGCAGTGCCAGTGGTGACCCGTCCAAGTTCCCCACTAATGCTGGTAAGTGCAGGCGTAGTAGCGCTTCTGGCTAGCGGCACACCAGCAATGGTGCTAGAATGATTCAAGACCGGGGAGGATGCGGGATGGATGCCAACCGTGTCAGTAGTTGTTGTGGGGAAAATGAGGAGGATTCTGGGATCGATTCGGGGATGCTGTCGACGAGCGTAGATGATGGTCGAGAGCGAGGGATGGAAGCGACTTGAGGCGTCTCGCGGTTGGTAAATGTGGACAGCAGCTTGTGTAACACGGGTCGAATGGGCGACTTGTCTCTGCCAGCTTTCTGTGCTCGTGCCTGGTTCTGTTGCTGATCACGAGTGTCTCTGCGAGCTCTCGATTTGCTGGATTTGGGCTGATTGCTGCCAGATGACGCTGCAGCAGTACGGCGTCGCAAAGACTGACTGGCCTTTGGACGTAGCTCACGAGGCACGTAGCCAGAAGGGTAGGTAAGGATATGGATCGAATGTGGTCGTGTGCGTCGAGGTCCGATGAGCGGCGCAGGAAGCTGTGCGGTGTGCGAAGCTGCAGAACGTCGATGGCGATCAACGTGGTTGCGAGGGCGGTAATAGATGTTCCCAGCGTTTGCGTTGATCCAGCTCGATGAAGGAGCTCGAGCAATTGAAGATGCTGTCACTGGTGTTGTGTCTTGTTCGTCTGTCGTCGTCCACGCAGGAAGCGAGTGTCGGTTTCTTCGACCGGTCACTGGCATGATGTCAATGTTGTGTCGCAAAGTTGGTGGTGCAGATCGTAAGTGCTGTGAGATATGTGATGCGGTGTCGCGGGAGCGGGTGAGATGAGTGATCAACAACAATAAGCAGCCATAATAACAGAACGATTCGAAGTATGATTGCAAAGAGATGGAGAGCTGCAAAAGAATTGAGGGTCCAGAAGACTTTGATTTTGTTCCTCCCTCTCTCTTTTTTGTGAGGGAAGGTTGAAGCTTGGACTGGCGCAAACAAAAGGAAAGAGTGACGGTCGCGGCAAGGGTGCAACTGCCTTGTCTCGCTGGGCTTGCGCTGGAGCTCGACGAGATTGGCAACTGCGTGCTCAGTCTGACCAGTCGCAGTAGATGGAGGCTGCCCTCAGTGGGTTAATCAGGGACTGGTAGCGGGCTGATGTCTCTGACAACGGCTCAAGTTGGTTGGGTCTTGGCTGCAAACAGGAAAGCACAACCAATAAAACCAGACAATAAGATGAGGGAAGGAGCGGCCAGGAGGAATCGGGCACTGGCCAGTGCCTGAAGGACCCACTCACAGCCGCTAAGCGCATGAAAGGGTTCAACTAAGACGACGCCGCTGCAGAACGTTCGAAATGTGCCACAGCCGTTTGAAGCGCTGGGAGCGGTGAGACACAGCTGAGCACAGGCTTCAGCGACTCAGTTCCCCTAAATGTTGCTCGGATGCGGCGGGCAGGCACTGTCTCACTGTCAAGCCTGCAGCGACTGAATCTGACTGAGACACATCTCGTGCATTTTCGCCGCATGCAGAACAACAAGGTGCCGACAACAATGAGAACAATTGGGCGGAACCAAATGACCAATTCCAGTGCAACACAGTGAGAACCAAGATTGCATCAGCCTGTGCCGTACTGTACCTTGTTCAGATGCGGCCACCCACTCTCACTGGCGCAAGGGCCCGGCATTTATGCGACTAGGACCAGGTCCTTTGAACTGCAGCTGCAGCCAGCGTCGAGCGCTCAAGCATCCAAACCAAGGCGAATACAAGCGTCCAGCAATTCTGAAACGAGGCGGATTGTGGGCACTTGCCAGCTCACCATCCGAACCAAGTTTACGAACCACGGTAGAACGGCATCACTGCCCAGAGATTGGGAACCGCCAGAGCGTGTGCTTTGTGTGCGCTTGTGCGTGCCATGCAGGAGGGTGTGTCGCGTGTGCAATCAAACTCCAACCCGCGCAAAAGCAGGGAATGGAACGCATGCCGAGCACAACATGGCTTGCGATCAATCGAATACGACTGCTTTCGACTTTGGGGGAGCTGAAGCCATTGGGAACGCATCCTGGAAGAGAGAACCGCAAAAATACTAGAAAATGAGGCCTGAACTTACATGAATATTTGCAGGGATGTTCGTTGCTCCAGACGATTCCCTGCTCGAGCTGGAGAAGCGACGATCCGGAAGTGTCTACAATAGTTTCGAGCAATAGACGACAAATTGAACGGAGATATAGTCTTCGCGCCGGCAGTTATCAAGATAGTTACGGAACGGAAGCTGCGGGATCGGTCTCCAGCAAAGTCAAATACGAAAAGCATAGGGGCCGAGCTCGCCGTAGTTGACGTGATCAACTGGACAAACAACTCCTCGGAGGCAAATATGACGCTGTTCAAGAGGAGCTCAAGACAATAGTCGGTTTTGGCTTCATGCTTTTGATGGCGAAACGCGCACGTCCTTCAGACTGCCAGGTTTGCAGCGCAGCCTATCGCCTTGTTATTCCCCACGGCACAGCAGATGCGGTGTGCGTCTTCAAGCTACGAGCTTCAATTTGATGCACTTACATGCAGAGCATAGGGCTAGCGGTGAAGTTCATCATGAAGTTCATCATATGACCTGAAAATCGGCCAGGTGCTTGGTGAAACATCTAGAAATCAATTGCCGACATTTCACGCTAGAGTGATTTGACGATAAACTATCCTCCGACGTCTTATTCCCATCCGTCGTCAGCCAGTCAATTGGTCTTCACGACGACGACCAATATTATATGTATGTGGCGTTACCGATCCGGAAGAGCCCGAGCGGTGTGCTGGGGCACGTCAAGCGAGACCAACGGCATTTGACTGGCTGGGATGTCCAGACGAAAGGTCCGCGGTAGTTCCATTGGCTAATGCTCGCTGACCGTTGTACGAGTAAGGCAGGTCATCAGCCAGTCATGCATGGGGTGATCATTCGGAGGATTGGAGGAGGAGTAGTCGCGTCGCCCTAGTCAAAAAGTTGAGTTGGAGGTGCACTACGTCACCGCCGCGTCGTGTAGCTTCAAAGCTTGATCCTGCCCATGCAAACCCCGCGCCGACCATCATCGGTTCTTGCATGGGGGCGTAGGACCAATTAATCTCACATGAACGTCCTAATCTTTCCAATTTCAAAATTGCACATGATAAAAGAGAAAGCAAGATCCGATGGGAAAGTCGATGCTCCCAACGACGCGACGCGCGGCTCCTTGTTCTCCCACCTTGGCAGATAGATTGCAACGTGTGCCCCTCCATCGCGATCGGCTCGATGATGCTCTCATTTGGGCTGGGATCAGCCAAACCCGGTTTCCATTCCTGTCAATTGCATGCAGAAGGAACAGGAAAGTTGACTGCCTAAAATATCAAATGTCGGGCTGAGAAAAGTCCTACCCCTGTGCATCGCTCGGGAGGACACACACCCAGAGTCGAAAATGGTGGAGATCCGGAGATGGCCGGTAAAGGGAATTAGCTGCTCAGCTGTGCTGTCCCTTCATTAAAGTGTGTGTGCTTTTTTCTTTTTCATGTGGTCAATGGATTGAAGCGCTTGATACTATTTCAGGCGATTGACGCACGGGCACGAGAACCTTTCTCGATGTAGTTACGACTAATACTGCTGCCCTGATTCGACTACCTTTACTTAACCCAATCAACACTAGATCGAAGAGGTTCACAAGCACAGATGCCTTGGTCTTTCCTTTGCAGAGAAGTTCGATGACAGGCATGTCTCAGATGCACTTTTATTCTTGACTCGGCTGGCAAGATGTTTCAGTGAGATCATCTTGCCGATGCACTGACGATCATAAGCTGCAACATGATAAGTTATGTGCCTAGTATCCTTCTTTGGGACTGCCACTGCCAACTTTGAGAACCCACAGGGCTCAATCAGGTATTACTATGGCTCCAATCGGGGGCGTGCAGCCCTGATTCAGGAGACTCACGAGACTCACGGGAACCCATGCTAGTGTTTGCTTCGACAGTTGCCAGCCAAGACCCGTTCCTTGACGGTTCCATGTTGACGAAGCTATCGTTACTACTCGCTCTCTAGATTCGCCCCACGGCTCAAGCAACTTGAAGACCTTCGCGCACTTTCGCGCCGTCCACGTGTCTCCATATGAATTAGTCGTAGACCCTTTGCCAGCTCAACAACAGTTGCATCATTTTGCATAAGCTCGCCTTGCCGCTAAGAAGCTGACCCAGCTGCCTCTTACTCGTCTTGGGTCAGCCAGGGTAGGTCAGCAGTCTCGAGACCACGCAGGTCTGCGAGACCCTGATTCAGCACCCACCTCCTCCGGCAAATTCTTACCGCACCGGTGAGAGACTCAACTCAAAATGGGTGAAGTCATCACAGGTCAGAAGCCCGTTGTTGACCGAGGTATCGGTGGATCGTCAATAAGGTTTGGATGCTCTTAGGGCTAGGTTTGTGCAAAAGCTTTGCAGAGCTATGAATGGAATATGACCTCATACCTGATTGACACATTCACCGAAGAGCGAGAAAAGCGGTTCGTTGATACGGTCGAGACTCGGCTTGTGACGAATGGACAGTTGCGCATTTCAATATTTAGGTAATGCATGCAAATTCTCCTGCCGATGGTTCCGGAGTCTGGTGGAATGGAGGCACAACGCTACTTGGGTGGTAGCATTCGCGCGAGATTTAGTTTCTTGTCCAGCAGGCAGCTTTCCCAGACCGCGAGCTATAGGGTAGTTTCACCAGCGTTTTGAGAGTCGGCGGGCGGTGCGATGTAGGGTGGCACTCGGCATCTGGCTTGCCGGCTCAGCAATATCATGATCACGATCAGGCCAATAATGATTTGACAATGTGCGCGACTGGCTAGGTTTTGTGTTGCGGACCGAACCAATCGACACTCGGGTAATGTTCATGAGTGTTAGTCGGCGGTTGTAAAAGCCCCAGAGTCACGCACATTGCTGTTTATTCGGATATTCCAAAAGGGCAGGAGACCTACTATAATAGCAGGAGAGAAGGATACAAACGACTCCAGACAAAATGAGATGACGAGATAAAACCTGGACCGTGCGCTCATGTCGGCAGTGAGGCTTACAAGCTCAATGTGCAGCGCCGGATGCACTCCACACTCGCCGTCTTGGCACCCGGGAGATGCACGACATCCCGGCCGACACGATCCATGAGAGAGTCTTACACTGTTAAGCGTGAATTCCAGGAAGTTTTTATTGTTTCACGTGTTGCAGGATCTCGCGAAGAAATGTCGCAAGTTCCGGGCACGATCGAGTAGGCAGAACCTTGTGCCACGAGTAAGAGCGTCGGAAATATCAGCAGCACGTGGAATGACGAGGGAAATATCCGACAGATCAACAAAGTGAGAAAATTCGCAGAATGTTACGTGACAAAAGCCAGGGTCAATAACCGTACGTAGGCGAGATGAACCCTTCGTGAGCGGTAATGCAATGAGGAGACGGTGGAGTCTGTGACCAACGAGTGGACTGTGCAAGTGGCATCACAAGCAAATCCAGTCGTAGCCGAAGCTTAGAACCTGATCTCGGCTACCAAGCTGTAGGGTCCTGCCACGAGCGCCCACATTCCTTCTTTCGGGATGCTGCAGCTGCAACAGTCGAATAAGCAATAACACGCTCAAAGCTGCAGGTCAGACGAGAGAGACGAGGAGGAAGGGAGAGAGTGTGGGCGGCCTCCGACTCCCCCTCGTCGACACGCAGTACAGCGCCCACGCCCGGTGCTGGCTGCACAAGGCTAGCGTGCTTCGGCCACCACCATCGTCGTCCATCCGCAATATTTTCTCGCTGTAAACTCTCTTGCCATGGGCCAGAACGGTCGCTGGGCCAGTTTTCCTCACAGGTAGTAGTTAGCTGTTTCGAGTAATTCGCGCAGACGATGATGACCTGGCCTAGCCTGGGGGATCCTTTGTACAGGGCAGGGCACTGCAAGCCACCACCAGCACCGTGACCGTACCCATCACTGGCAGTGCCTCCTCTAGCCGCTGAATGCGCTTCGAGCGGCGAGACGGAGAAGGGTTCGGCGACTCTCCTCGGCAGCGGTTGACGGGCAGTCTTGTTGTTGATCCACGCGCCACTTGGTAGCCCTCCTCCTCCTCCTCCAGGGGATTGCGCATCCTCCCATGGGGGGCGGTGTAAGTCAGAATGTGGGCAACTACATGTCCCAACGTGAAGCCAGTACAAACCACCTAAACAATTCCCAAACTTGCCCAGAATGCCAAGAACCCATCACGAAACATCTCAATCTCCTTGAAAATCCGCAGACAGAGTAAACAAGTTGTGCTCTTTCCGATAGTACCAATATCAGCCTCTTCTGTCCATCATTTTGCGCTCAGAGACCCCTTGCTGGTGATGGCTGCTGATAGAGATTCTTCTCCTCGCCTTGTATTTCGGGGGCCAGGCTCACGCACCAAGCGCGTATGGATCGTGACAATTTGACTCGGACTCCTCATTGCCCAAACGAGAGAGCAGCTTTCCATATTTTGGTCACTGCGGGCGTAGTCTACACTGATCTATTTCCCAAGCAAGCCATTTCTATTTGCATAGCATGAGCCATTTTACAGTTTGTCTATGGAGTGCACTCATGAGTCCTTCGCGTACCCGACATGCCTCCCCAAAGGAGACTCGTGTAAGTGGCCCCCCCTGCTTCGGACACAGGCCGCCCTGTGATGTTTGGACTGTTGGATTGCGCTGCTCGAATCTCAATAAATCGCGAGATTCGCCCTCCCATTTTCTTTGAGAAGAATAGACTCACGTTCCTGAACTCTCTTCCTCCTTCTTCTTGCACGTTTATCGTTG
>WNLN01000504.1:0-14108 GCA_021347865.1 Sarocladiaceae sp. CBMAI 1973
CACCGACACCTAATAAGGGGTCACCGCTCAAAAGAGCATCAGCTGTAGGAGATGGGGGATTCAGGAGACGATCTGGCCACTCCCACCAGATTATTGACGTCAGCAGCGAAGGCAGCTGGGGCCAAGAGACTGTTCAGCACCGGCAAAGGCTCGACGCCGAAGAGTATCTTGACACCGACGAAGCGGCGAGGGCGACCTCCGAAGAATGTTAAATTTGGATCAAGACTCGACGAGGGCGAGGTGTTCTTCGCCGACGCGCGAAAACCGGGAAGGCCCAGCAAGGCTGCGAAGGCCGCTGCAGAGGAGGAGGAGGGTGAAGGCGATATTATCTGTGGCATTTGTGCTCGAGGCCATTCGAAAGCGCCTAACCAGATCATTCTGTGCGACAATTGCGACTTCGCTGTTCATCAGGAATGCTACGAGGTGCCCGAAATCCCGACGGGGGAGTGGTTGTGCAAGTCGTGCGCTCAAGAGGATGTGCTGAAGACTCCGAAGAAGCTTGAGGACATTGTCGAGACGGTTAAGGACGTTGAGATTCCGGATATCCCAAACTTGGACAAGCATGTTCGTTTATTACAAAGAGTGCTTTTAGATCGCTGCACGGGTCAGCGATCACTACGAATCTTTGGACAACAAGAAGCACAAGATAAGGCGAGACAGCTCGTTGAGCAGACAGTCGTTGCCGGTGAGGGCAATTCCATGTTGCTTATCGGGGCTAGGGGGAGTGGCAAGACTACGGTACAGTTCTGCCCTGCAAAACAAGTTGGGAACCGCGGCTAATGAGTCTCCAGCTTATTGAAGGAATCATTTCTGACCTCGCAGCCGAACGTCGCCAAGATTTCCATGTGGTGCGGCTAAATGGCTTCATCCACACGGACGACAAGCTGGCTGTGAAGGAGATTTGGCGTCAACTTGGAAAGGAGATGGAGGTCGATGACGATCTCATCAATATTGTGAGTCGCACGTGTCTTGATTGCAAAGTACTGCCTGCTGACCAGACCAGAACAACTACGCGGACACGATGACTTCTTTACTAGCACTACTGTCTCATCCTTCAGAAATTATGGCCACGGCAGACGGCATCACCTCACAATCTGTCGTATTCATCATTGACGAATTCGACATGTTTGCAGCACATCCCAGGCAGACACTTCTGTACAACCTCTTCGACGTCGCACAATCGCGGAAGGCACCAATTTCTGTCCTGGGTTGCACAACGCGGCTGGATGTGGTAGAGATGCTTGAGAAGCGTGTTAAGAGTCGTTTCAGTCACCGCTATGTTTATCTTCATCTACCTCGCAGTTTGCCTGCGTACTGGCAAATGTGCAAGCAGGGACTGTTGGTAGACAAGGACGATGCAGAGAGCGAGGGCATCGATGTTGGGCTGGAGGGTTATGAAGAGTTTCGCAACTACTGGAGCCACAAGATTGAGGTGAGCTCCTTCCTTCAAACGAGACGCCACACAGACACTAACATGGAGATTGCAGGCGTTGTACAAAGAGCGAGCCTTCCAGGATTTGCTCCAGTATCACTACTACACGTCAAAATCACCCACAGCGTTCTTTGCGGAATGGATCATGGCGCTCTCGTCAATATCAGGGGCCGATCTGACACTTACCGTTCCTCCGGTTGCGTCAGCCGATAGCACCTCGTTATTGCCTCCCGACTCGCGCATGCACCTGCTCTCAACCTTGTCGGAGCTCGACCTTGGTCTTCTGATCAGCGCCGCGCGTCTCGACATCATTGCTCACACAGACACTGTCAACTTCGCCATGGCCTACGATGAGTACAGTGCTTTGGTCGGTCGACAAAGGGTGCAATCTGCGACCTCCGGCATGCTCGCCGTTGGAGGTGGCGCAAGGGCATGGAGTCGTGGAGTTGCAGGGATTGCATGGGAGAGGCTTGTCTCCCTTGGGCTGCTCGTGCCTGCTGGTATTGGAGGGTCGAGGAGCTTGGGACACGGTGGCCTTGAGGGCAAGATGTGGAAGGTGGATGTGGCGTTGGAAGAAATACCCACGGGAGTGAAGCTCAACGCGATGCTAGGGAAATGGTGCCGTGAGCTCTGAGGCTAGGTGCCTTTGTTGTATGATGTCGGGTATCTTGCCTCGAAGGAGCAGAAAGGTGCCCTTGGACAGCATGTATAAGTGCATAGCTATCAGCAACCACAATCTGATATGAATGACTGATGAGGCAATAATAGCCACAGCTACTTGCTGCGCCTGTCAGATTATCTGATAAAAGACGTTCTAATTTGGGATCTCATCTCTTTGTGGTAATCCCAAGCTTTGAGACATTCAGCTGTCCTACTCGTACGTGATGGTGGTTGGTTACCCTGTATGATGATGGCTTAGACGCGCTGCGCCCCTCTACGCAGTCGCTGCATGTATGTCCTTCAAATGTTTGGCTAATTGAGGTGCCCAAGACGATTCTTAATGGTGGGGCATCAGTGATATGCTGTAGGATATTTTATGTACATAGTAGAATTGATTGACGGTGAGTTCGGCATTGGCTTCTACATGAGGATATCATTTGACAGCCTGAGGTGTCTGGCCGTGCCACAGCCCCAATTGAACGGCAATTTCGGAACACTCAACCCAACCCTTGCCAGTCCAAAGTTTCCGAATAAACCCAGTCGATGTGATTCAATGTAGGTAGTTCTTGGCCATGATATGACAAGTATAAGGCAAGCCGGGTCATGGTTGGAGCAGCAAGTGTCTCCATTGCCGCCTGTTTCGAAACAAAGTAGAGACTCCACTGCCCTGAGAAGCTCCCACTGGGACGCTGCTGACCAGGAGACACACCTCAAACACTGGATTCTAACCCACCGGGCAGGGGCTGTTCCAAAGGTAGCCGGCATGATCTGATGTATTTTTGGACCTTTACTCGCATCTTCCATCTTTCACTTCCTTCTCATTCATCGGGTAATTATCTGTGCTTTTGCTCCGGGCCGACTCAACTCGACGCTTCGCCTGTCAAGTCTGTCTAAGAGAGCACCGACGAGCATCACTTAGCAGGGGAGACCTTGCGCCACTAGCCTGAGTAAGAGTGGCTAATCCAATACCTCCATTAACGGCCAGCACGAATCCTTTGACTCTGTCGAGTCTGCATGACTTGCTCCGTGCATGGCTGGAGGAAAGACCCGCGCATTTTTATTGTCAGCTCGGCGAGCTGATTGAGTGGAGGGAGGATCCGGGCCAAGACAAAGAACACCGCATCTCATCCTGAGTTCCATCTCACGCGACTCGTCTCACCTGTCTCCCACAGCAGCGTCAGTGACATCACTCGGGCGAGGAATTATCTACACAGGCAGCAACGGACATCAATTTCGGGACATCGCATCTATCTGGCATCTACTTTCTCACTCATCTGGTCTGCGAACCACCACCGCAATCATGCCTCAACGCACCTCCTTCACCACCATATCCCCTCTCCCACTTACCATCCGCCGCGCCCAAGCCGTCGCCTTCCTACAAGACCACCTCAACATGATCGATCTCAACCCCCTCGTCAAGCGCCGCGTCCCCATCGACCCTCCAGCCCACTGTCCCGCCGATGAGCGCAATTGCGTATGGTACTCAATCACTGACAGCATCTCCTACCTCCCAGGTGGTCTGTACGACGGCGAGGTCAAGTACACCGCAGCTTTCCACGATTTACCCGGCCAGGGCATGCAGTCGCATTCATACGCGGCGATGGGAGTTGAAATTCAAGGGAAGTGGACGGTGGGGGGGAATGAGCCGGGGGAGAAACCTGAGATGAGGGAGCTTGGGTCGGAAGCGCCCTTGGAAGGGTTGTACTTGAGGGAGGAGTGTGAGGTCAAGTGCAACATGATCATGACCCGCTTCATCAAGAAGACGATCCTCAAGTCACACGGCAAACTCATCAAGAACCTCATTGACAAGGCTGCGCAATATCCCACCAGCAGCACAACCAGCCTCACCAGCAGCAGCTACTACACCTCTGAGCAAACAAACGAAGCACGTGGGAGGAAACAGCGCCCGCCTCATGTTTCTCCCGGGAGGAACCAGACTGGTCGATCTGCGTCGCCTACACTTCCATCGCCGACAGAATCCTCCTCACATTCTAGAACGCAGTCAGAAGCCTGGGGTAATGGCCCTGGAGCAGCGCACAGATTGCGAGATGATCATCGTGGCCAAAGACCATACGCGACTTCATCAGACGTCTACCTCAGTCAGCAGCAGCAACGGCGCGGCCAAGAAGGCTACCATTCTCAAAGACCGTATGCCAGCAGGAGTTATTCAAGAGGGACATCAACTCCACCTCAAAGACCTTATCTTTCGTCGGACATCTACCTCGGACAACAGCAACAGGAGAGAGACCGGATGCAGGAGGAGATTTATAACAGACGTCCAGTGGAAACAGGACGGAGTATGTCAGGAGGACCGCATCTCTACTCCAATGGTCCAAGGCAAGGGGGCCATGCGCCAGACTCGGCGCAGCAGTCGCTACTGGGACAATCATCTGGACCTGGACGTCAAAAGGAGTTCGCGGAGCTGGCATAGACGGAGGAGCAGATTTGGCATATTGAAGGGCACGGGAGCATATGATATCCAGCAGCAAGCGAGCGAGCATCGACAGCAGATTGGACGTTCAAGCGTCATACACGGGTTGCGGCAACATTGCACTTCAGGAGAAGAAGTCGAGAACAGCAAAGTCAGAGTTTAGAAATGTGTAATTCATCCAGGGACTGAGAGTCCAGAAGCCCTCTCAAATATACCCAAAAAGACCCTCAAACTCATAAAAAGGGGTGTTTGTGTGAAGGAGGTAAGAATAAAGTTCCAAAAAGAAGTCAACAAGCGGATATAAAATGCCCAAGCTTTAAGTCATCATTACTCCCATCTATAACCAATGGATGCAGCCTTCCCCCCGTTTCCCTCAACTCCGAATGTCGTCATGGAGAACATCAAGAAGTTTCGAAGGAAGCTCTTACAGAGCGAGGAAACCAGCGGCGGCAACACCGGCGGCGGCGAAGTAGCCGAGAGCCTGGCCACGAGAAGCACCGGCGATGACAACCTCGGTGGGCTGGGGCGCGGGGACGGTCTCGGCAGTGGGCTTGGGCGCAGGGACAGTCTCAGTCTTGGGGCCAGGGCCGGGGTTGGGCTTGGGGGTGCCAGTGGGAGGAACGACGACGTCGCAGGTGTGGCAAGGCTGTGATGTACATGTTAGCATGACCTATCTACGGAAGATGGTCAAGGAGAGAAGACATACCTCGACGATGGTGCAAGGGCAGTCGACGATGGTCAAGGTGGTGGCCTCAGTGACGGTATACTTCTTGTTGTTGAACTCGAAAGTGGTCGGCTCAGGGCAGTACGTGGTGTACTCGGCAACAACACGAGTGGTGGTGACGACGGTACCGTTCTGCGCGGCAACAAGGCCAGCGGCAGAGGCGACGAGGAGAAGAGCGTTGCGGGCGAACATCTTGAAGGATAAGTGTGTTTGGTGTTTGGTGAAAATTAGAAGTGAAAGTTGGGTGAGATAGCGATGTTTAGTCTTAGCGAGTGACTGAAGTGAGTGTGGTGCTGAAAGCGAGTGTGGGTGAGAGCAAAAAGAGTGAATGCTTGTAAGTTGATGGATGAGAGAGGGAAAGAAGTGACAGGTCGAAGAGGCTCACGATCCGTGGCTTATATGCACTTTTCCCGCATCCTCACCTGGCAACCAGTACAAAAACAAAAATAGGCATAATCAGAAGTCCCTGTCTCCCAAAAAGAAAAACAAACGCTCAAGAATGCAAATGCGTAGCTGGCGTAGCTGTCAGGCGCGCAGCACTACATTCCAGTCGTGAGATTGCGCTCTCCCAGCACCCAACCCCAAGACCATCAACCACCAACAGCACGCAGCTCTCACACAAAAAGTCTGGGTAAACGCGTCCAATTCCCTTACTGCGGGATAATCGGCCAGAAAGTCTCGAACCTTGGTTCCCCAGTGTGGGAACTTGGGTTCCAATAACCAATTGTCAAGCGAAATGAGTCTCGATCAATTATCGTTCCCGCGATGCGCATAGCTTGCAATGCTCCATGATACTTTGATCCCGACATCTGAACATATTATCACGTCACACACACGCCGAACCAGGAGGAATTCAACGGCAGAGCAGACGATTCATTGTGTTTGTCAGACATGACGGACATCGGCCAGTAGGATAGCCTACCTTACTCACTCTGCTGCATCAAACCTTCCGCTTCCTATTCACACATAACCAACGCATTCCGTTCCCGACCACCATTGCGGGCCCATTCCCGACGACTACAATCAGAATAAGATTTCACCGCGAGTGGCATCAGCGTGTCTCGGCAGACGAACCCAGCTGGCTCGTATGGACTGTGTAAGGTAGCTTGTCTTGTGACAGCACCAAAGCCGTTGGTGCCTGGCGATCACCACGCACCTCTCATGTCGATCACAAACCTTGCCAGCTCGTGACATGCCATCGTCTCTAGCCCGCAGATTCAAAGTCACTTTATGTGTGCTTCAGTAACACCCATTGGATCATCGTGATGAGCATCGATGACGCCAAAGTTGTCCGATAGGGGTGGTTTCTACTGCTTTTCTTATCGCCCTAGAGTTGGGTGCATGTCCTCTCCCGTCAAGGTGAGGTACCTTGTGCATTTTACTATAGTGTATGAGTCTACGAGAGACTTCATTGTGAGAGCGCCTGGCCTGAACGGCCGCGTGAGCAAAGCAAATAATCACTGGGGTTGTTTACATACTACATCTCAATACATGGGTCAACGTAGCAACGAATTCATTGTGACTGAAATGCCATAATATAATCATTAATTGAGACAGGGTATGGCTTGATGTGCATGAAATGAAAATGACATTGTCTCTGAGAAATCAGAGCACACTGAACACCGATGATGCTGATGAAGATGTGACTCATGTGAGGTGAAGATCTAAAACAAAAAAAGTCCTGGTATCACATCGTACCGCCCAACTGAATGCAAAGCGCAACTGCTCTGAGCCAAAGGCTCTTGATCCTTCGGTATAGGGTGACCGTGAGCTCAGCGGGCTGCTCTTCCCTGCGTGGGATTTTCGCTGCTCTATGGCTCCAACGCTGGAATGCTGCTGATGTCTATTTCCGGGTCCTGCGGATACGCGCTCCCTATACAGGGAACCTCGGCGCAGTGCTGCTGAATCGCGCGAGCCGTATATTTTCGGGGCGGGCGAGAGAAGTTCGGTGAATTAAGTACCCAAGCGACTAAGCAGCCTGGACCGTCTAGTCGCTGTCGTCAACCGCTCACTTCCGATTCGACCGGCTTTGGCTCCGTTCGAGCAGGCGTTGGCTTCCGCTGCTCATCTCGAACTCATAATTACGCAATGCGTGTTCGTACTTCGGGCTGCGAAGGAATTTCGGCACTGAATCCTAAATTTACAAACCCAACATGGTCAGCAAGATGCACATGTGACGCGAGCCCAATTGACAAATCAGGCTCAGGTTATGACGATGGTATTGAGCACCAGCATGTCTAGGAAATTTTGCACTTACACTAGCCATGAGCTTGAACACTGCATTTTGAGCGTCCTCGAAGAGTGCAGTCACCTCCTGCAAAGTGTCGATCATGGCGACATCTTGACCCACGGCCTTGGTCATACGTGTAGCAAGATTGTTGCGCAGTTGGTGGTCAATGTTGAGCTCGCACGGAGAACCAGGTGCGAGGAAAGCATTGTAGATGCTGTACGCCTGGGCCATAATCTCCTTGATGCCATCCATTGAGGTTGCACTTGGGTTCTTTTGCGCGATACGAATGGCAGCTTTGCAGCTGCGCACGAACTCGTCCACATCTTGGTAGAAAGAGAGGTTCTCCTCGCAGTGAGTGTCGCGAAGATTCTCGCGGAATAGCAGACGTAGCGCAGCATCGTTGAGGATCTTGTCCAAGCGCTGTGTGTTGGAATCACGAGTGATGCCATTCCGTTGCGAAGAACCCTCGCTCTCTGATGCTCTTCCACGTGAGTTGTTGCCGCTGATTACGTCCTTTCCACGTTGGCTGATTTGGTAGATGGCGTGCTTCGTGGGCTGGAACAGAGGGGATCCGGGATTTTGTGAAATGAACGACCGATCCGCACTGATGGGCTCCATGAGGTCGTATTCAACAAAAAGGCTGGCAACCTCGTTGGTCTCACGGCGATCCACAATCGTGGAGCAGTCCATGAGCCAATCTGTTGTTGCTCGCCCGGTGAAGGTGTTGTAGTATGTCTTGCCGTTGATCTTGCGCTCAGCCGCCATCTTAACACCCGTCAGACCGTCTTTGTAGTCATGCAGAGACTCAGAGTCGGCAGCGCTGACGCTCGCTTTCACATTACGTCCGTCAGCACCGACGAATCTCCTAAATATGACTTCGACTGTGCCCCGGTCGTGCAACAGTTTGTCAGACTGCAAATCCCGCTCCATTATTACCAATTGCGTGGTATGCATGTTAGCCAAGTCAGAGACCTGCTTTTGTTGAATGCCGTTTCTTGAGCAGAAGCGATCGAGCACCGAAACGCCCTTAGGCGTAAGCTGCCAGACGGAACCCTTCATGTTGTAGACCTGCTGAACCTTGCCATCTGCGGATTCGATAAATCGGGCCTCTACGAAGCGTTGACAAATCGAGCGGGCCATGTCTTTTGCCATAGAGAAGGTTGTGGTTGTGGTAGTGGTAACAATGCGTGAGGGATCCTTGGGGTCTGGCATGCGGTTTGATTGTGAGAACTTGAGTGATCCCAAGTTGTTGATCGCATCCTCGGACATGAATGTGTAATCGACCTTTGTAAGACGCACCCGGTGCGATCCGAGTGGTAGGAGGCTGACAATTAGGGTAGCGAAAAGGTCTTTGAAGTCCTACAAATGATGATGTATCAGCAACCTGAAATCAATACGCATCTTGCAGCATTCGTTCGCCGGGCGTGCACTTCCAGGTGGAGGACGGCCGTTGCCATCGCATAGTGTCCATGTCCATCGTATATGCACAAATGACGCCCATAGTAACATTACTGCAGCACGTAGGGAAGTAGACTTACCTTTGTGAAAGGCCGGTCATCATCGGTCATGCGCAATAAGCGCGAAGAGGTCTGATGCATCTTGCTGTCGGGTGCGGGAAGCTTGAGCGGAGGTAGTGTATTAGGGTCTGTCTCAGAATACCTCTGCGAAGGCGGAGCAAGAGAATGGGGTCCGACGACAGCTAAAGTTGACCCAGGAGGTGTTGTATGGGCTTTGCCCTTATAAACGACTGGAGCACTACCACCGGTCGACTTGACAGGACTGCCAGGTTCAGAAGAGCTGGAGAATGAACCGGTGCCAAGCGAAAGCCGCGCGAGGGCGGAGTTGGACTGACGAGGACGAACAACTGGATCGAGAGTGTTTGCCAAAGCAGACTGGGTCTTGTCGAATGCGGCTGCGGCAAAGTTGAGCAAGGCACTGGAAGAGCGTTGGGACTTGTAATTCGCAGTCGAATGAGGCCGAGGCAGCGGTGCGGAAGGAAGAGGCGGAGAAGGGTTTAGATTGTCTCCAATGGGTCTGCTGGATGACGCCGAAGATCGTGGGGTGGGTGACTGGTCGGTGCGATTTGCAGAAAGAGCTGAGGGTGACCTGAAGTCGCTGCTACGGTGTGGTGACGGCAGCTGTTCGAAGGTAGACTGCACGGCCATCTAACACCCGGCAAATAAGGGACAAGAGTTAGAATAAGCTGGGCGGCGGGAAAATATAAAGAAAAGCTCGAGAGAAGCACAAGTGCGTGGGACGAAGGGGAGGAGGAAGCTAAAGATAGAAGAGGGAAAAGAGGAATAGGTGCACGTCGAGCATGGGTGCGTGCGTGCGAGGCAGTAGGTAAGGTACAAGTAGGCGGTAGGATGGGGTTTGGGACTCTTTTTTTCTTCTTCGGTTGAGGAGTGAAGAAAGAGAGAGGAGTGAAACGAGCAAGAAGAGCGGATCCAGGCGTATGTTAGCGCCGAGGACGGGATAGCCAAAGGTAGGTACGAAGTCAAGAGGCTAAAGAGGCGTGTACAACGAAGGAGAAGCAGCACAGAAGCAGAATGATTTAAGAGCCATGCAAACGTGCGTAATGTGAAGTGGGTTAGAGACAAAATGGAGACCACGGGCTGTGGAGGGATGGATGCAGGCGTGTGGAAGAAGAGTGGCAGAAGCAGCGGAAGAAGAAACAGAGGTGAAAGGCAAATCCACCTTCAGAGGGACAGCCGAAGTGGATGGTGGGGGGAGCAGGGGAGGGGCCAGGAGGGGGTGTGTGTGCAGTACAGTGCAGGAACTTGCCCTGAAGGCTTGCCCTCTGCCACTGGAAGTACAGTGGCTCAGCCTGGGCCAAAGGACAAACACGCGACGTGCGGGATGCACTGTCACTACCTAGGATGGTAATGCAGAAGCCGCACCTCCAACCCCTCCTCTCCCACTAAAAGTAGCATCCGCTGTGACCGTCGAGATACTCTCCAGAGAGACTTGAAGTGAGGTAGCGGGTACTTGCGATCATTTGCACCCCATCTTATCCACATCATCCTCTGGTCATTCTGCTCAGGCTTTCCCACAGCGCAGAGAGGCGCCCACCAGTGCGAGGCCCCTGTTAGGTCTCCGGCCGAGGCGCCAATCTGAGTGGATCCCGCGCACAACCCCTGCAAACCGCCTGACGCAGTGCCTTTTAAGGCCTTCCGGCCGCACTGAGACCCCTCCGTCGCCGCCCTAGCAGAAGACCTTGTCCACTGTGGGCTACAAAGCGTGTACTGGCGCTGGTTTCGGGGCGGGGTGATTCTCAGCTTTGAGATGGACTTCTCCTTTCACAGCACGACAAAATTCCCGACCTATGGTCCTGGAAGGTCGGACATCGAAAGAAGCAAAGACACAGGTCAAAACGATGGGGAAGATCCCGACACCGCATGGCACGGATCAGCATTGCTTCTTCCCCTTCCAAAAGATTGTCACCTCACGAAGAGAAGTGATAGGGGATAGGACAGAAGGAGAAGGGGTTCCACAAGCTCACGTGGCGCCATGTGTCCCACTGGGTTCCGCCATGCGACAGTAGAGTAGCACCATGAATGACCATAACTCATGCAGGATGAGGCCAGAAACCAAGGACTGAGACCGTGCTTTATCCCCATGAAGCCATTATTACTTACCATACTTGCCGCCGCAAATTCGCTCATTGTTCAGACTCGTGTCGTCAAGATGCACAGGCTGCAGTCTTATAGCCGCAGTTTATTGCGTACACCAATATCGTCTCGGGAACGCGGCTTGGCTATCGAGACGCCGTATGACCGTACCTTCTGCACTCGTCAATATTCGTATCGATTATGCGGCATGAATAGCAACTACTGTCCGAGTCTTTCCTCAAATAGAGCAAGAGAGTGCGAAATGAGCCGCTTGATCACATTTTCGCGGTGCCGCTACTTCAAGAAGGCGTTTGGTTGCGCCACGAAACAGAGCTCATCGTGCTGAAGCACGATTTGCAACTAAGAAGAAGCATTCTGCGCTGATATTGCTGTAGTGCATGCAGCCTCATTGAGTACTGATCATGTCCTGATACATGTGCGTGTACGAAGTAGTTGATTACTGTCCACAATGGTCGGGCAGGGGTAAACGAGCACATTCGTCAGGCGAGCCCACTCAACCCCCGCCCAAGCCAGGTACAGACTCTTCATCAAGTGCCCCGAACTCTCTTCTCCTTTCTTGGGGTAGCCTACCGCTGCTGGGCCATCGCAATTGAAATGGCCATGGCTGGGAAGAAGCTGGAAGTAAGGGCGTTGATCGTCGAGGGGCCAGAGACAGATCTTCAGGGCTACATCACAGACCGGGGTAGCCTAGCTACTGGGTCAATATGAATCGCGGAGATTTGAAGCTGTGCTCACAAGTCTGCGAGACAAGGCGACAGTGCGCTTGCATTCAGGTGCGATCCGCATCACGGCATGACACCTTCGTCTCCAGGGCCTCTTCTGTAAAGCGTCGCAACCGGTCAGGCACGTAGATGACCGACTTGCGGCCAACAAACTGCAGCAGCCACTGTCCATCCGTCCTCGGCCGTTTGAGTGGGTTCACGCGTGGACGAGATGTGAACTGCACGCAGTGCCAGCGAAAGTGTGAGGGGTCAGCGTCTGCGTGCGTGCTGCGGGTGGAGCCACTGGCAAGCCCCCTGTGAGCCTCGTTGCGGAAGAACCACAGTCAGATTCAACCCCCGATCGGCGCGTGGCTTCAGGGTTCCCTTCCACACCACTTCTGCTTCTGCACACCCTCCTGGTCGTCTCCCAAGGCTTGTCTCCAGCGACACTGCCTAAACTGCATTAGGCACTCGCCTGCAGCCACCACATGTGTCCCAAGCCCGGCGTCACGTTGCGCCCATGCCTTGTGCCAATGGTGCCCTTGGATCGTTTGAAAGACACAGCGCTCATATTGCGCACTGATCCCTAATCTCCAGACCAATTGCGCCCGATAGCGTAGCTATCGGCCTTCAAGCATGTCTCAAGGAAACGTTTACGTGTATGACTGTCTGCAACTTTGCTTGCTTGTCAAGTCGCATTCCCAAGACCGATCGACAACATCAATGACGCCGGTGCCAGAGGTGATCACTTGCCACCTTTCAGTGCATGTGCCGAACTTGCTGACAACCCGCCAGCGTCCAAGGCCGCGCGATGGAACGCTCTTTGATAAGATCTCTCCAATAGCCCCAACCTCGGCACTTGCCACAAGGTCTGTCGAACCGATATTGCTTCGTGAACGGTAGGAAGGTCATGAATTGCTGATAAGCGAACTTACCTGTGGCCGAAGTGATCCCAATCGTAGGATAGCACGTGTAGTAGAGGTGTGATGCTAGATCGCCGTGGCCTGTCCAGTATATCCGCCGTTCGGTGAGGAATGTTCAGCCGTCAGCCACTAAGGTCATCTGCTGCCGGTTTTGGCTGGTCTCTTTACTGGACACTTCAGCGACGCCAGATGGCACGGAGATATCAGGCTGTCGATCCATTGTCAGCACTGTCACATCTCGACTGCGAGCTCCTTGGCTAGTCCGCCTAGTCCATTGTGGTAGCGTGGGGAGAAGAGTGGCAGCTTACGGTCGCGATGTCTAGGCTACCTTCACGCGTCTACTGTACCGCGTCTTAGCGCAGAAAGATATCACTGAGCTTGGCCACTTCAAGAACAAGCGCCACGAAAGTTCAGTTCAAGCTCCTGCTCAATCGTGGTTTCGATAGCCCGTGCCTGGCCGGCCTTAAGATGTGATATCGATGTGAAGGCCCTTCTGGCACAACGGATCAGGAAAGCCGAGGATCGCGCGCCGTATCTGGGGGACACCTAGTCCGGGTCTCGCGTGGCAAGATCGAAAGCCAAGAGGGCGCTGGGGTCAATCGTGGAAGTTGAAGCACGCTGTGTTGGTGTTGACACGTGCGAGGCAGGAGTTGTCTGTCGGATCCTTTGACATCAAACGATGATGGAACTGGGTACGGTCGCGCAGGTCCTCATAAAGTTTAGAGAACTCGCTTTGGAGTGCGTCGCAGTGAGATCCCGAGAAATTTGATGATGACAATCGTCAGGGATCTTAATGGGTTGACTCAAAAACTTTGTGTCTTGTGATGCTATGCCGATGTGTCCAAAGAAGAAAGAAGTGTACGGCCTTTCGTGGCTGGTTTTGTTGACACCATGGGGTGCATCAGTGCTGAAGCAGGGCTGTTGGTCGATTGCTTAGATGGCTAGCAACATGTTGTTGAAGAATCTCGTTGAAAATGTGTTTGTGTCAGGTGATCGTGCCGGGTTGAAGCAGAGACCAGAGGAAAGAGCAATAGAACGACAAAGTCTGGGGAGGGAAAGATGAAGGGAACGCGCCTGCCTGGCCAGGTTCCAGTTGCGGTGATGCCACACAGAAGAGAAGGACTACTGCGACTGGTGAGGGGCTGCAACTGCTTCCCACGAGTCCACGTCGACTTTCGCTGTGCTCCTGGGCCTCACTGTTGAGGATCCTTCGAAATGATCCTATATTCATATGCTGCCGTTCACGATCGGCCTCGACCACACAGGTTGTGCTTCCTCGTTTCACATGCCATTGCACGCTCGCATGCGTGCATGTACCTGGTCCATGCCTGGTGCAAGTATCAGCACACCACGGCAGGTTCGCGTGCTACCGCCA
>WNLN01000505.1:0-13990 GCA_021347865.1 Sarocladiaceae sp. CBMAI 1973
CTCTTCCAAATTCATCACCGACGCCTGTAAGCCCCCGAGTCTGCCGTATGTTGCGGTCTCAACCCAAGCTCGGACTGTTTCAAGGTGAAGGAGACGCGGCCTTGTCCAACCAAAAGAGAGGACTGATAGGGCGCTGTTCCTCGTGTTTGCGCATCGCTTCAACAAGCTTCTTGAGGTCAGCAGCCTTCTCTAGGAGAGCTTCATGCCTGGACTTGTACACCTCGTAGGCCGGCGTGGTTGGGTCTTCGTCCTCAGGGTTGATGACCGGGTTGTCGCGGCTGGCGTCTCCACGAGCGGCGAAGAGTTTGGCATAGCGCTGGATGCGTCCATGCGTGATGGCGCGGTTGTAATCCCTGAAGCGTGCGAAGGAAAGGGGATCAGCGTGCTTGATCAGAGCCTTGCCGGCTCCAAACTCGTCGACGATATCCTTGTCCCACTCAACAACGGACGGTCCAGCAAGTCCGCCACTGGCATCTCTGAAGAGGAACTTCATATCTCCGTAGAAGTCCTCGAAGTGGTAGTAGGCAGGCTGACCAGCCTTGCGTGGAGCAGAGTCAAACTCCTCAATCGGAATACCCTCCTAGAAGTATGACGGTTCGGGGATGTCGCTGTTCCAAACGCCGATCTTGACACGCTCTTCGTCGACAGGACCTTCAAGCTGTTCTTCCTTGGGCCACGCGGCGACCTCATCGGTGTCGGTGGAGAAGCCAGCGTGAACCCTGTTGAACAGGTCCTTGTACAGCGGATCCTTGTGGCGTCGTTGAGCAGCAGCCGGGCCATCTTTCTTGGAACCCATGGCAGCAAGATGGTCGGGCATGATGTGGTCGAGGATGAGCTGACGCTCCTTCTCGGAGTAGTCATCCCAACCACGGATCACTCGGCCGGAGGGAGGTTCAGACATTGTGACTCTAGGAAGTGTAAGCACTATGTGATGAATGATGGATCGGAGAGACGAATACCTTTCAAAGTGTGCTCGAGTCGTGTTCTGTTCTTCTGAGGTGGTTTGCGAGACGGAATGCCAACAGTGAGAAGTGGCAATACAGGTGAGATGGAGAGAAAGAGAAGAAATGAATGAGAGGGTTGGGAAGCAGAGAATCCATAGAAAATTCAGTTTGAGCTGGGGAAATAGATGGAACAGAATGGAATCTGCTCTTGGGCATTTCGGCGCTGACAGGTGAATGCATCGGCTGGCAGCTGTAGCTCATGCAGGTCGTCGGACCATGAAGTCATCGGCCTCATGCATGCGCGGCTGTTACTGCGGCGACGCAGCTGATTCAATTGCTTCTGACAGATCAATAGAGTCATTGTTGCAGAGTTGACAGATGTCATTCATGACTAGATGTCTCGAATGAGAGGTATAGCAGGGAATGGGACCGTCAAACACACATGTGTCGTGAGATGTGGCTGTATCATTGAATTGTGACTGTTTGATCTTGCCATGATTGCTTAATCATTTCCCGCGCCACTCTTATTCCAGCTTTACTTCTGTCACTATCCAGCTGAAAGCACTGTGCTGGCCGTGGAAGATTGTCCTCTTTTTGCATGGACCGAGCTTTACCACCAGTGACGCTCAGTTTCAGTTGCAATGTCCTTCCAGAAATCCTCCCAGATTGGCTCGAAGGGTTCATACTCCGGCATATACGAATCATTGTCCTCATCGCCATGCAGGAACTGGCTGGGTTCCTCTTCGCCGCGAGCAGAGATGACCTTGGCGTGTCGTTGGATTCGACATCTGGAGATTGCCCGATTGTAGGCCCTGACACGCTTCAACAAGCACTTGTCGTAGTGACAAATCGCATAGAATTCAGCTTCAACCTGGCCTGGGATGCCGTTCTTCCAAACAATATGCTCCGAGGCCGCGACACGGCCATTGCCGTCCTTCCAGCGAATGACAGGTGAAGGGCCTTCCTCCATTTCCATGATGTAGCAGAAGGCTGGCTTGCCAGCCAGTCGTGCGTTGCTGATGTTTCCAGCAGCAGAACGAGAGGGGAGATCAACGCGCCAGGTTCCAACTTCGAAGCGAATGTCCTCGGTCTTCAGCTTGTCGAGATCTTCAGAGCGAGGCCATGAATCACAGCCCCATTCCTCTGTGCTCCACCGTTCGTGAGCCTTGTCGATGAATTCGCGTCGAACTTCATCCGTAATCTGCAACTGCTCGACGGGGCCAAAGAACTGCGTCGCATGCTCGACAATGACATGGTCTACTGTTTCGCGGACTTCGGCAGCGGTATAGTCCTCCCACTTCCCGATCACGCGTGTCGCGGGAGGCTTCTCGTCGCGATAGGGGCGCCAGGTCGGAATGAACCGATGTTGACGACTTGGTTTGAGTGATCTCCGAGGCATTGTGAGCTGGAGTTTGATCAGCGGCGTGCTTCGGCAGAATGAGGACCCTTACCTTGTGACGCTTCGGAGTGGGCGGAGTCTGAGTGATGCTACGATATTTGGAAACCCCCAAAGAACGTGAAAGCGGGCTTCAATTCTTGAGAGAACGAGGAAAGAGGCCAAAATCTGAGGGAAGAGTCATTCAAAAGGCCAAAGAAAGATTTTGTGCCACGAAGGAAGCAACGGAACTGACAGGTGCACACAACGGCCGCCAGCTGTCGATGTGCATGGCACAGGAGCGCGAGCTCGTTGGCTCATGGCTGTCCTGCAGACGTAGCCGTGCATGAACCTGCATAAGCCCCAAACATAGCACCTGGCCGACGCTTGCCGAGAAGGAATGAGGTATAGCGTGATGCTGATGTGCATCTTGCGGATCAGCATCGTGAATGCGGACGGTGAGAGTGGGGCCCCGGCCAGTGTCCGACACTGTCAAGATCCGTCAAGGCGGTTCAAGGACCACAACTCGATCCAATCGAGTAAAACATGTAGATCAGCGCTTCAGTTCTTTTGCGTCGTCAGACCTTTGTATATACAGGATTGGTAATTGCATGTCTTCGCCTGAACGTCACAGTAAGTCTGGTGATGTCAATGAACAGTCCGTGGTAGACCGGCCGCCCTCCGCCCCGCCCGGAGCCCGGGAATTTGGCTCCTCCTATTGGACAAAACATCGGCTCTCAGCGGTCAATCCGGGGCCGACGGATGGCTGCCAGCGATTGGTTGCCTTGACAGATACGAACAAGACTGAAGGCATCACTCCATAGAGCTCACAGGTATAAATATAATGCCTTGGCTGATTTATAAACGTAGGTGAACTTCAAATAGTACTCAGCAGCTTCAAAGACGTTTGACGCCTATCTTGACAAGCTCTGTCTGCGACTCTAACCTCACTTCGACGATCATGTCCACTACACCAACACATTCGGCTAGCAGCACCAGCACAGCCGCCACCATTAGCAACAACACATCAGACTTACGAAACGAAAAAGACATCGAGGCAGCCACACCATCCCCTCCAGCAGCCAACAACGAAGAAAAACAAGACCCAAACCTCGTCACGTGGACAGGCCCCGATGACCCCGAGAACCCCAAGAACTGGCCAAACAGCGTCAAATGGAAAAACACAATCGCCGTCGCTCTCTTCGTCTTCATCTCCCCCGTCTCATCAGCCATGATCGCCCCCGCCCTTCAAGACCTCGGAAACAGCCTCAACATGCACAGTGACTTCGAGGTCTACCTCTCCCTCGCCATCTTCATCCTCGCATACGCCGTCGGGCCCATCTTCTTCGGTCCAGCATCTGAATTGTACGGCCGTGTACTTATACTCCAAATCACGAATGTGTGGTACTTTGGCTGGAATTTGGGATGCGGGTTTGCGACGAATAAGGCGCAGTTCTTTGCCTTTCGGTTCCTCGCTGGGATTGGGGGCAGTGCGCCAGTGGCTATTGGTGGTGGTGCGATGAGTGATATGTGGATTGCAGAGGAGCGAGGAAAAGCCATGGGATTGTATACTTTGGGGCCGATCTTGGGCCCCGTCATTGGTCCCATTGCTGGTGGATTCATCGCTCAATATTCGACCTGGCGATGGGTCTTCTGGTCTACTTCCATCGCGGCCGTTGGCATACAAGCTGTTGGACTCGTGTGGCTCAAGGAGTCTCATCCAGGCACTCTACTTCGACGTCGCTTTAACCAAGCAGTGAGAGAAAGTGGCAACGAAAAGCTACACACTGCTGAGAAAGTCGAGTCGCTTGGCAACAAGCTCATCCACGCCTTCTCGCGCCCCTTGAGGATGTTCTTCACTCAACCGATCGTCGCTTGTATCGCAATTTACATGGCATACATATTCGGCACCACGTATCTCATGTTTGCCACGTTTCCGGACATCTGGACCAAAGTATACAATGAGGAGCCAGGAATCGGTGGCCTCAACTACCTATCCATCGCCATGGGCTCCTTCGTCGGTCTGTTCTTCAACATCAAGATCGTGGACCGCGTCTACAAAGGCTTGAAAGCACGCAACAACGACGTAGGCAAGCCCGAGTTCCGGATCCCTTCGCTTGCGATCGGATCTGTCATCAGCACCATAGGTCTCTTCTGGTACGGCTGGAGTATCGGACGAACGCACTGGATCATGCCCAACCTCGGCGCTCTGA
This sequence comes from Sarocladiaceae sp. CBMAI 1973, assembly GCA_021347865.1. NCBI lineage: Eukaryota > Fungi > Ascomycota > Sordariomycetes > Hypocreales > Sarocladiaceae > Sarocladiaceae sp. CBMAI 1973. The sequence continues at coordinate 4,533 of WNLN01000505.1, forward strand.
TCTTCATCGCCGGCACCATCGCATGTCTACAAGGAATGCAGATGTACATTGTCGACAGCTACCAGACTTATGCAGCCAGCGCTATTGCCGCTTGTGCTATCCTGCGAAGTTTGGGGGGGTTTGCGTTCCCGCTGTTTGCTCCTTACATGTACAAGGCTCTGGGCTATGGCTGGGGCACCAGCGTGTTGGCTTTCATCAGCATAGCGATTGGATGGACTGCGCCGTTTATGTTTTGGCGCTTCGGCCCGAGGCTGCGAGCCATGTCGAGGTATGCTGCGGAGTGAGCATCAAGAGAAAGATCCAGGTCCATGAAGGGGACACCAGTAAGCATGATGCTGCGCACGTCGGGTTGCTTCTCACGTCGGGTTGCTTCTCACGTCGGGTTGTTTCTCACGTCGGGTTGCTTCCCACGTCCGGTTGCTTCCCACGTCCGGTTGCTTGTATAGTTTCGTTGGATTACATGTACCAGATTAGTATAGGCTGTACAATATACACATTACTCATTGAGTAGTGTCCCATGTCATGTCCGTTCCTTCACAAAGCTGGTCCCAAAATGCCCAATCCGCGGCATCGAGCACGAAATCGCCATCGAGGTCCATGAAGCCGGCCCCCGTACCATCACGATTCTCGGAATCTTCAGCAGCACCCGAGAAACCAATCTCGCCGTTGGTACTAGTGCTACCACTTTGCTTTTTATTGGCCTTGGCTTGCGCCTGGTTTCGTAGCGTGGTGATGAAGGCTGGCTGTTCAGACGATCCCAACCCCGTTGAGGGGTTCGCAATCCATGCTTTATGCGTGATTCGACCGATAGATAGGTGAAGCGACTTTTTGCTCTTAGCCAAACCTTCGTAGTTATTGAAGACCTCTTCCACCTTTTGCCAGGCTGTGTTGAGTTCATTAGGCGAGTAGAAGTCGACCTTAGCCAAGCTGAGAAGAATGCACAGAAGCGCGTCCCACAAGAAGAAGGCCTGCATTGCCCACCGAAGGCCTTTCGTACTTGGATTGTTCCAAATGGCGCTGTTTGTGTCCAAGACCTTCTCTGCCAGATTGCAGAGTTCCCTCCTCTGAGTGGCGTCAATGGTCTGGTCCAGTAGCGACTGCATTCGTGTGCGCAGTCTGACTGCATTGATAGCTGATCGCATGATCCCCGTAGTATAAAAGTGCAGAGGGTTCAAGATGTCGCAGTATCGAAAGAACTTTGTCTCAATCAGACCCTCGACCTCACCAATCAGCCGTTGGACTTCTTCGCCATCTCTGAATTGCCTTGAACCGCCCTGCTTCATCTGGACGCCGGTTCGGTTGTAGAAGTTTGAAAGCTCGATACGCGATAGAACAAAGATCATTTCTGTCGCTTTGTTCTCGTCCTGTGGTGTTTGCGACATATCGGGGTAAATCTGATCGTCGTTGATGTTCTGGGGAGGAAGGGTGTCCCAAGTATCTGGTGAGATGGAAATGCCACAGCCAGAGACTTGGCCCGCGTAGCCGTCAAGAGGTAAAAGCTGCCAAAAGACTCGTCGACGCAGCTGTACTTCGAAAGGAGCTAGACCAAGCTTCTCGCCATCACGATGGAGACCCATGCGCTGTGCAATGCGTATGGCAATGCCGGTCATTATCCAGAACGTATCGGCATCGATGTGGCCTCTCATGACGATGAGGAAGAGGGTGTAAGCTTGCAAAACCGTCAAGGTTTTCGTCTTGAGCCAGGAAGCATTGACGAGAGCTTGACAAAATGCGGAGCGATAGTTGGCCATGAGATTCTGCCGTGATTTGTTGAAGTCGCGAAGGCAGTCGTCTTCCGACATTGACATGACAGCGGAAAAATAGATGATGAAGAGGAGGCATTCGTCATTTTTGCTCGCTGCCTCCGGATTGTGAGAAGTTGATGCGACCACTGAGCCGACGGTCGGAGTGTGCAAAATCTTGCAAAGGGGCTCGACATTCTGAGTATAGATGTCCCATAGCATCATAGCCTCAAGCTGCGTTGGATGCTTGTCGGCCAGGTCTTGTACAATACCCGGTCCAGAGCTCGACTGCGCGACGAGGAGCCCAAGGAGCTCTGCAGGTGTATTGCTTTCGCCATCAGACTCACTGCTCAGGTCATCGTGCTCATCCGAGTCGGAAACATTGCACAGCTCTTCATCTTCAAGGAGGAGGACGTTGTCAAGGTATTTCGTCTTGCCGTCTCCTTGGAGTAGTTTGCCTGCTCGTGCTTCCGGGCCGCCGGGCGTCGAGCTCACTGTGTAGTTGGATGGAGTTGTTGTCACAACAGGATCGGTCTCACGCCTCTCTTGCGGCAATCTTTGCTTTCGTCTGCGCGGCGGTGGTGCTTGGTAGACACAACGCAACCTTGAACGGCGGCAGCCTGAGCAACCCTGGACACAGCGATCGCATTTAGTCTTCTTGCGCACGCATCCTTGACAGTTGTAAGGCATGAACGCGGTTTGTGATTCATCCGATTGCCCCATAGCAAGGCCGGACGGACGAGGAGCAATAGGTTGCATGGACTGCCGTGGAAGACTCATAATGCTGGGCCGTCCATCCAAGGACGTAAAGGAAGGCCTTTAACGAATAGCAGTCGAGCTTTGATACCAAATGTGAATCATCGGGAACCAAACCAACCGGTGACGTTGAGTTGCTGAGACGAAAGACCCCGCCACGCTCTGTTGGCCAAAGTCATTTTAGGGGCTCAGAGACAGCTAAACTCAGCATCCAGGCCACCGTTGGCATATTATGGGAGTCGAGACTGTCTGATCACTCATTTAATTAACCTTGCGATTCTACTTACTATTTTACCTGCTATTTTACCTGCTATTTTACCTGCTATTTTACCTACTACTTTACATGCTATTTCATTTACTGTTCTACCTGCTATCTTACTTACCTTTCTTGCCTATGATCTAATCTACTATTTGATCTCCGTCTTCATACGACACTGCCATCTACAAATCAGCTTAATGATCTGTGCCGACGCCCTCGTTCCGACTGATTCCCATCATCTCATGACCGGTAGTGGGGCCGGCTTGGCTTCAACGATCCGGACCCGTGCCTTGAAATGACCCGAAGACAAAGCGGTCAACGGGAAACTTGCCTTGCGCGGATCGTAGGCTGGACTCGGCAGTTCAGATTGAATCTGCCTGACCTGGTGTTGATATGAAGGTGAACACAACTAGCTCAGGCCATGCGACATGCACCATAGCTCCAGGTTCTATGACTCTGATACAGGCAGCTCAGCTACGGAGTATTTGCCTGTCAGCTCCTGTGTTTCGACTTGTATTCTCGTCAGATTGCAGCTATTCTAAGCATGCAGCTTGCTGGTGTTATACAGGGTAAAGCAAGACAAGGCCCGGATGAGGCACCTGTCTTGTCCAGGTTTATGTCAAGATATGTGCCGAGAAAGAGATCCGATAAATAAGACAGAAGAGTCCCCATTCCTGGCCTCCTGAAGGGGCCATCACAATTCCACAAAGCTCGAGCCACTGTACGGCAAGATTCCTGGATCGTGATGAGAATGGTGACGCCTGCCGGGGAGCTGATAGCGGGCTTCAGCTGTCCAGTTTTAGCGGTCGTGTTAGTGGTCGATAGCCACATCGGCCTTTGCATCCGCCATCGGACTCGAGAGTGCGACGCCTTCCCATCTGCACATCACCACCATCGCACGGTACTTGCGAAGGCGACTAAGCACACGCCCTTCCCCTCAATCCGCCTCTCACTCCCTCGATTCGCGTTGAGTTGGCGACCCCAAGTAATGCACGGCATTGCCCCTCCGTTTGTTTGCTCCGATTCGGCGTCAAGATGGAGCCCCGGAGACGGTATGCCATAGTGCGACGGAAGCCTCACGTGCTCCGACGTGATGAGCTTTCAACTGTCTTGTGAAGTTCATATAGAGCTTCACACGGGGCTGTGAAATATCGTGAAGGCTCGCTCTTCTGCATCAGTATATCCACGCACTCATCACAACAGTCATCATGCCGTACATGGGAGATACACCACCCAATTCCCGGATCAGAATTGCCATTGATCGTGGCGGCACCTTCACAGACTGTCTCGGCATTGTCCCTGGCAAACCTGACATCTTGGTCAAACTCCTCAGCAATGATCCTACCAACTATGCAGATGCCCCGACTGAGGGTATCAGGAGGATTCTGGAGAGGGCCACAGGCAAGACCATCCCCCGTGGTCAGCAGATCGAGACATCTGGCATCGAGTCCATCAAGATGGGCACCACAGTAGCCACCAATGCACTCTTAGAAAGGGCGTCAACGCCTTGTGCATTGGTTGTGACTCGTGGCTTCAAGGATCTGCTCAGGATTGGTGACCAAACAAGACCGAAGCTGTTTGATCTCAACATCAGGAGACCGGAGACCTTGTTCAAGGAAGTTCTTGAGGTCGATGAGCGTGTCACACTTCACGACTCATCAGAAGATGCCTCTTCTATCACGGACCCCGAAAGGGCGTCATTCAACCTCCAGACTGGCATTGGTGGAGAAGCTATTCGTGTGATTCAGCCATTAGGTATGTGATCTCTTATACACTTAGTCTAGGTCGCCCAACTAACAAGTTCAGACGTGGATGGTGCAAGAAAGGGTCTCCAAGCACTGTTCGACACGGGCGTTCGCGCTCTTGCAATCGTGTTGCTGCACTCATACACATTCCCTTCACACGAGCTTGAGCTCGGCAAGATCGCTGAAGAAATCGGCTTCACACAAATTTCCCTCTCATCACAGATCTTCCCTTCTATCAAGGCGATTTCCAGAGGGTACTCCGCAACAGCCGATGCTTACCTCACTCCTCTCACGAAGGCTTACATCGATGGGTTCCGGAAGGGTTTCGTTGGCCACCTCGAGGATGAGAACGGCGCGCGCTGCGAATTCATGCAAAGCGATGGTGGTCTCGTCGGCTGGCAGGGTTTCAATGGATTGCGAGCTATTCTGAGTGGTCCAGCAGGCGGAGTCGTTGGAATGGCACGGACGTGCTATGACCCTGACAGACAGAAACCGATCATTGGTAAGTCCTCGTCACCTCTACTCACTATCACGAACCACCGTCCACTAACAGGACTGCTACCCTAGGCTTCGACATGGGAGGCACGAGTACTGATGTGTCTCGCTATGCCGGAACTTTCGAGCAGGTCTTCGAAAGTATTACTGCTGGCGTAACTCTCATGTCACCTCAACTGGAGGTTGACACTGTCGCTGCTGGCGGTGGCAGTATTCTGTCATACAGAAATGGCCTCTTCCTCGCAGGACCCGAGTCTGCCAGTGCCCATCCTGGCCCTGTGGCATATCGCAAGGGCGGTCCTTTGACAGTAACCGATGCAAACCTGGTCCTTGGCCGTCTGCAAGCCAAGTACTTCCCTAAGATCTTCGGTCCGAACGAAGACGAGCCTCTTGACTACGAAGGTGCGCGGAAGGCGTTCGAGACCTTGCTTATTGAGGTGAATGCGGACCTCGAGGCTTCTGGTGGCAAGCCCAAGACAGTCGAGGAACTTGCTCTGGGCTTCCTCCAGGTTGCCAACGAGACAATGTGCCGACCCATCAGGAGTTTGACAGAGTCAAAAGGATACCGCACCTCAGACCATGAGCTTGCCGTCTTTGGCGGTGCTGGCGGTCAACACGCATGTGTAAGTTGGTCTCCACTTCGGAAGGAAGAAGGATTTACTAACATAATCTAGGCCATTGCTGCGAACCTGAACATCGACAGAATCCTGATTCACCAGTACTCTTCCATCTTATCTGCATATGGCATGGCCCTAGCAGACCTGGTCCATGATGTGCAGAAGCCCTTCACTGCTGACCTCGAGTCATCTATGGAGGAGCTTGATGCCCGCCTAAAGGAACTGGAGAGCATCGCCTCGGCAAAGCTCATCAAGGAAGGTGCTAAGGAGGAAGCTCTTGTGTTTGAGCACTTCCTGAACCTCAGATATGTCGGATCCGATACTACCTTCATGATCGCTCGTCCCAAGGATGGCCAGACTTGGGCTGAAGCTTTCACCGAGGAACACAGGCGCCAATTCAGCTTCATCATGGCCGGTCGATCCATTCTCATTGAGAACGCACGCGTTCGTGCGACTGCCAAGAGCGAAGCTATCGAGCCTGATTTCAAGCTTGAGGAGCAACTAGCAGCTGCCTCCCGCATTGCGCCAGGTGACGACAAGATTGCCAACCGCACTAAGATCTTCTTCGAGGGAGGCTGGTATGAGGCTCCCGTCTACTTCCTCACCTCATTAGAGAAGGGTTGCAAGGTCCAAGGCCCTGCTATTGTTCTTGACAACACTCAGACTATCGTGGTCAGCCCAGAGTCGCAGGCCACTATTCTGGAGCGCCATGTGGTGCTTGAGCTTGATAGGCAGGCTGCTATTGCGGCTGTCGCCGATGAGCAGACGCCCGTGGAGTCAAGAAAGGTTGATCCTGCTCAGCTTACGATTTTCGGCCACCGCTTCATGAGCATTGCTGAACAGATGGGTCATGCGCTGCAGAAGACCAGTGTGTCCGTCAATATCAAGGGTAAGTTACCAGTGCCTTGACCTTGGGCGCCTGTACTAAATGCGAACAGAACGTCTCGACTTCTCATGTGCCCTGTTTTCGCCCGATGGACGACTCGTTGCTAATGCACCGCACGTCCCTGTTCATCTGGGATCTATGGAGCAAGCCGTTATGTACCAGCACCAGAAGTACCTTGGACAGCTCAGGCCCGGCGACGTAATTGTTGCGAACCACCCCATCTCCGGAGGCACTCATCTCCCTGACATCACCTGTATTACACCCAACTTCGACGCCGAGGGCAAGGAGATCACATTCTACTTTGCATCTAGGGGTCACCACCAGGAGATTGGTAAGTTGCAATTTGCTATTTGTCCACAGATACAAGACACTAATCGGCTCGTAGGTGGTATTATGCCTGGCAGTATGCCGGCTGGCTCAACTGAGCTCTTTGAGGAGGGAGCTGCTATTGTGTCTGAGTTCCTTGTGAGAGACGGCGTCTTTGACGAGGAGGGCATTACGAAGCTCCTGCTTGATGAGCCGGGCAAGTACCCAGGCTGCAGTGGCACGCGAAAGCTTGCCGACAATCTCAACGATCTCAAGGCGCAAGTGTCTGCAAACGCCAAGGGTGCATCGCTCATGACGGAGCTAATCGAGGAAAACACCCTCGAGACTGTGCACTTTTATATGCGCGCAATTACAAGCAATGCGGAATTGGCAGTGCGAGACTTTCTGCGCCGCACTTACAAAGAGACTGGTGGCAAACCGCTCACTGCGCTGGACTTCATGGATGATGGCACACCTATTCAGCTGACCGTGACTATTGACCCCAAGACGGACTCGGCACATTTCGACTTTACGGGTACTGGTGAAGAGGGATATCACTCCTTCAAGGCACACAGGCTATTGCTCGCAGCGCGAGTCTTTATGTTCTCAGATGTCTGATCAACCAAGACATCCCACTGAACGAGGGCTGCTTGCGACCAATCACCTTCACAATCCCCGAAGGCACGATTCTCAATCCCTCAGCCGAGCGCGCTGTCTGTGCTGGTAACCCCATCACTTCACAACGTGTTACCGACGTTGTCATCAAGGCTTTCGCTGCTTGTGCGGCCAGCCAAGGTGATTGCAACGTCGTCTCTTTCGGTCACGACGGTAACTTTGATCGCGCTACAGGCGAGCCTATTCCCGATACTGGCTTTGGCTTCGGCGAGACAGTCTGCGGTGGCAGTGGTGCTGGTCCAGGTTGGCACGGCACAAGCGGTGTGCACGTGCACATGACCAACACCAGAATCTCAGACGCTGAGATCCTCGAAAAGAGATACCCTGTCGTGCTCAAAGAGTTCTCCATCCAGGAAGGCTCCGGTGGAAAGGGCAAATGGAACGGCGGCAACGGCATTCGTCGCATCTACGAGTTCGGTAGGCCCATGAGCTGCAGCATCGTCTCCGAGCGCAGAGTGCACCGTCCCTACGGCATGTTTGGCGGCGAGCCAGGTAAATCAGGCGTGAACTATATCGTAAAGGGTGGTGGTCAGAGCGGTCACTGGTGCCGTGTTGGAGGGCGAAAAGACTTCAAGGTTGCAAAGGGAGACTGGTTCGTCATGGACACGCCGGGCGGCGGTGCGTGGGGTGCTGTGGATGAGGATACAAACGGGCACGAGGAGGTGAGGTCGAATGGTGTTGAGAGGAGGTTTGTGAGTCAGTTCCAGCTTGCGCAAGAAGCGAGCAATTAGATTATCTTTGTAATTCATACCGTTGGACATACTTCGCTCGATGGCTGAGGCTGTTCGTGATTGACTGTAGGGCTGATCTCTTTGTGTGCCACTCATCTGTCCCTGTAGTGGCCCTGCACGTGCAAACGTCTTTGTTCATGCCGTTGGCCTGTCCAGCGACATTTACTGCTGCGACGAACCTCAGCGTCTAAATCTGTCGGTTGTGTCACCTTCTTCCGCCACCGGTATTCTCCATATGATGCCGAAAGTAATATCAGGAACAAGAGGATCACTCACAAGTCTTGTGATCCATCACATTTGCACTGACCACGAAGCATCAAGCAGCAAACATATCGTAAATAAAAAATGCGATCATATATGTGAACCGTGCGTACTTTTGAGTTGAGCCGTGCTTTCAGCCTCATCATATCGGGATCGCCTCTGGTCTGCGCCTCTTCGGCGCCTTTGTCGCGGCCCGGCAAAGGTCGCACGTTAGTGACTTGATGTTATTCTTGGACACTCTTTGAAACAAACGCAACGCATATAGGTCTGTTCGTGACCAGCATATTGGGTATAGCAATTAAAAACTTCAACCTTGTCAAATGTGACGGCAAACAACGTGCGTTTGACGATCAGCAAACTCAACGTGCTTCACGACCACCAAAATTTCACCGCACGGAATAACTAATAGGACTTGAAATCACGACTGCCTTGCGACACTTCTCCATCATGTCTGATCCAGACAATCCTCCTCCCTCTGCTCTCGATCCTCCTCACTTGTCCCGGTCAAAGGGCATCTACAATAACCTCGAAGATCTACAAACGGCTCTCCACGAACGAGTGGAATCTCGACTCTCGACGATGGACAACTTATTAGAGAAGCTCGAAGCGGAGAGAGAGGCTCGATTCTCAAGCGACGAGATGCCCGAAGTCCACTCCCCACCATTAGACTGGAACCATACATTCTTGCAGCACAAGTGGCAGATCCCTGGCCATCCCGTTCCATTGGCAGAAGAGGTCCTAGAAAGCCTCGAGAACTTCATCGCTCCACCTCTGGTACAAGAGGAGCTTGAAATACTACAAAGTCACTGCATGAGGCTCTGCGATGTGATCGACACTCGATTACAGCGGGAGTTTGATGCTGAAAGGGCTCGGATCCAGGAGTTCCTTCGCAGCAACGAATGCATCCTCGAAACATTCAATTTCTTCAGAGATGCAGAATACGGCGCCGAACGTGTCAACATCATCACAAGGCACACAGGGGATA